>JPXE02000209.1:0-29444 GCA_000753965.2 Amaranthus hypochondriacus | reverse complement strand
AAAGTAAAGTTAATAATTTAAATCCATGTATTTAGCCAGGAAATTATAGAGTACTCACTCCTATTCACTTCAACAAGTGTTTTATTTGGGAGCTTAAACTATTAATCAATTATTTTTAATTTGTATTTCATCCTTAATATATAAATTAAAATATAGTCATAATGAAATCTTATAGAATTCTCTTAATGTAACTTTTTTTTTTAAATTTTAATTATGTATAATTTAAAATACTAATTATTACATTAGTGTATTAACAAGTGTATAGCAGCAAACATGGCCCTTGAAAGAAATACCTAGAGTATTTGACGGGGGTATTTGATAAATTTAGTCCAAGATTGAAAAAGACATAACAATGAAGACTTTTGTGGTCATTTTAGGTCTACTAAACAAGCCAAAGAACTTAATTGAGTAATAATCAACCTAGCCAGTTAATGTGCATATTAATCAAGCTAGCTAATATTACTGTTACAATTTTAAATTATTTTCAACGTAAATATTAATAATTAATAAATTAAATTAGTGCATTAACAAGTAAACAGTAATAAATGAGACGCTTAGAGGGAATAGCAGAAGTATTTGATAAATTTAGTCCAAGACGATAAAAGACATATCAATGATGAAGTCTTTTATGGTGATTTAAGGTCTACTAATCAAGCCAAAGACTTATAAAGTAATAATCAAGCTATACGTAGTAATCAATACAACTTCTATGATGATTTCAAGTCTACTAAACAAGACAAAGACTATAATGTTCAATCTATCCAGTATTGACTAATGATGAGTATGCACATTCTTTCTTTTGATTATGATCACTTATTGAAATGTCTTCATAACTTATTATGTACAAGTCTCCCTCACGAGTCATGACATGGACATAATAATATTTCCAAGCTATAACCAATATTTCTATACCATAATAAAAAAACTAATAGAACTAAAAACTTAAACGGATCGATGATTAAAGTCTAAGTATGTTATATACTTTCTCTATCTTTTACTTGCATGCAAACTCCTTTTTGCGCACTCTAATATGTTTGTGGATTTTTTTATATCTGAAATCATACGCAATTAAAAATTTGATAAAATATGCGACAAGACGTATAAAAAAGATGCCATATGACTATTTTTTTCTCGTATAACACTTGCAATATGTAATGCCATAAATTGATGAACACAATAAAAGTTGATTTGGATGCAATTAAAAAAAAGCACTATAAATATTAATTAATAAAAAAGGAAAACTCATCTCAACAAATCGTTCTATTGAACGAAGACGATTTGACACAATCTTAATACCATGGCATCTATAAATTGAGATTATGCACTCAACTAGAGTACTATGTCAACTCCTTTCCTAATATTATTTATTTTCCTTAATTTAAGTAATTTATTTCTCACTTCTTTATCTTCTCCCTATAATAAATCTTCAATTCTCTCTTCTTGCCACAAAGATGACCATAATGCATTGATTAACTTTAAAGAGTCCTTCACCTTTGAACAATCTGATCAATACGACCCTTATAACAATGCAACAAGATCATGGAAGAATGATACTGATTGTTGCCAATGGGAAGGAATAAGATGTCATCCTGATTCTCACCGGGTAATTGTTGTTGACCTTAATTCCAATGGAATTAAGGCTACCATTTCATCTAACAGTACCCTTTTTCAACTTTATTACCTCCAGAGCCTTGACTTGTCTTCGAATGATTTCTATGAATCCACTATTTCACCTAAATTTGGCAAGTTTCGTTGTCTTAAACATCTTCATCTTTCCAATTCAGGTTTTTCGGGCAGGGTTCCTCTTGAGTTAGCCCAACTCTCTAAATTAATCTCCCTTGATTTATCATTTAATGATGATCTTCAAATTCAAAATTCCAATACGATATTTCATAACCTAACAGCATTGAGATTTTTGGATCTTAGCCAAATTAAGCTTGATTCACAATTCCTTCAATGAATCACAAATTTGTCTTTGCTAACAGAACTTCATTTATATGATTGTAAATTACAAGGAGAGTTGCCTCCTTTCATTTTTAATTTACCACACCTAAAGATTCTTGACCTTGACCAAAATGAAGTCATCAAATTTCCGTCGTCAACGAATAACTGTAGTAGCCCCTTGGAAATATTATATCTTAGTTTCAACAATATATCTTCAAACTTTCCCCCTTGCATAGGCCAATTAAAACATTTGAGATCATTAGATGTATTATATTGTAGTTTAAGTGGGACTATTCCAATGTGGGTGTGGAACATTTCTGAATCTATTATCCTTGGAGATAATGAATTAACTGGTGTTATTCCATCTTCAATGAACACAACCAAGCTCTCTAGTTTAACTTATTTAGACTTGGCCAACAATCATTTAGTTGGAGAGATACCAAATTGGTTGTTCAATTTGAAGTTATTGGAAACTATTTACCTTAGTTCTAACAACTTCAGTGGTGGTATTAGCCTTCATACCATTTTTTCTAGCCTTCCAAATCTCAGAGATATTTATCTATCAAGCAGTGGGCTATCCGTGACCATAATTGATTCATCAACCACCATGCCTAATCAATTGGACACATTAGAGTTATCTAACACCAATATTGAAGGAGAATTTCCAATGTGGCTACAAAAGTTGTTGAGAGATTTCTCAATAAGATTTGATATTTCATACAACTCCTTATCTGGCGTTCTTGAAAGACTTCCTTGGGGAGACTCAGAACTCATCGATATCTCTAATAATATGCTAACAGGATATCTACATATAGTTTCATCACCTCACACAATTGTTTTTTATGCTTCAAACAATAAATTTATAGGCCCAATACATTCATCAATTTGCAAATTGACTTCTCTTCAAGGGCTTGACTTATCTAACAATAACTTGAGTGGAAATTTGCCAAATTGTTTGGGTAGCTTGAGTGATAACCTTGACATGTTGAATCTGGGGCTCAACAACATTAGTGGCACTCTCCCTAAAAAATTTTCCAAATGTGGTAGCTTAGAATATCTTGATTTGGGAAGCAATCAGTTACATGGGCAACTACCGCGAACCTTGGCACAATGCACACAGTTAAATGCAATCAATCTTAAGAACAATAACTTCACCGATGAATTTCCATGTTGGTTGCATACTCTTCCAAATATCCAAATTCTTGACATAAGCTCTAATAACTTTTATGGCCGTATCACTAACATAAGTGATAAACATCCATTTTCACAGTTGCAAATTGTCGATCTCTCCAATAACCACATCAGCGGTGTTATACCAATAATTTACATCAAAAATTTTAGAGCTATGATGCAAGTCAACAAGCTTGTCTACAGTCCGGAGTATAGGGAACTTGAGCCGTACGAAGATTACTATATTAAGATTGTGTTAGCATTCAAAGCACATGAGACTGTCTTTGAGAAGATAATTACAACATTCTCATATTTTGATCTATCAAACAATGAGTTTGAAGGCGAGATTCCTAAATGTATAGGAGAACTGATTTCAATCCATGGCCTAAATCTCTCACACAACCGTCTTACTGGACGCATCCCTGAATGCATTTCCATGTTGTCCCACCTTGAGAGTTTGGACATATCTTCCAACTTACTCTCTGGACACATCCCTCAAGAACTAGTTGCTTTGACGTTCCTTGAAGTCTTCAATGTATCTGACAACAAACTGGAAGGACTTATACCAGAAGGGAACAACTTCAACACATACTCAGCCGGTTCATACCAAGGAAATCTCGGATTGTGCGGTACACCATTACCCAAGTGCGGAGGGAGTCCTGAGCCATCTCCGAACAATACCGAAAGCAATGAAGATGGTGAAAGTGTATTGTCGATGTGGAAAATCATTGTGATGGGATTTACAAGTGGTGTGGTGGTGGCGTTTGCGTGGGGTTACTATATGCTCTCGGTGGGAAGACCTTTTTGGTTTATAAAATTGGCTAACACCTTTGAATGGGCTTTGATTGATTTTTGTGATGAGCATTTTGGTCGACGTAGAAGAAAGCAAAGAATTGCAAGGGAGTAATTTGAGAGGTATGAATTCAATTGTTCTTTTCTTGTTGATATTGATAGTAAATATAAATATATATAAATTATGTTGCGAATTAATACATTTGTGATTAGTTTTAAATTTATAGGTTAAAATATAGTCAAGTTAGAACTTATTTGATTCGTCTTATTACAAAGATTATTAATATCAAATTTTTATATTTTTTATTATTCATAATTAAAGATATTAAGAATTTGATTAGTGAATTGGACTGCATTATAAAGCAAACGTTACAAGTAAATTGGTAATTATGTTGAGAACTAATAAATTTTATTTTGTTGTTCAGGTGATAGGGAGAATGTCTTGAACTCTTGATCAATAAATTAAAGTTGGAATGTTGCCTTTACTATCAAGCCAATTGTCATTAATGTTAGTAGGAAGATACTTTCATAAATTTAGAAAAAGAAATAAACAATTGAAAGATGTATTGTTGTAATTTGTTTTCTCTAAGTAATTTAGTGGATGCAATGCTTGTGGATTTTGTAATTAAAGTGTGATTTAAAATTTAATGTTTCAAACTTAACTGTTTATTCATATTTTATGTCGGGTAATACTCCTGATAAGTATAAATGGGATTATCGGTTGGATAATGTTTTTAAGCTTATGTCAAGTATTCTATTCTCCAAATTAAGTATCGTGACAACATCATAAATAGTATCGTGCAATCATCAAAGATAAAGTTTAATTTTACATGGCTAAAAATATAAAAGCTTGATGGATTAATTGTATTGGTTATCTCCATATACCTACATGGCAGACTAATATCAAGCTTGTGATTTTTTGTTAGGAAATTCTATTTTGGAGAGAGAAATTTGATCATGATTTTTAAGACATATATCGATGATAAAATATATCCATGTGAGATCTCGTTAGATTCGTCTTAATGTATATTTTTTTATTATGTATTTTTTATAATTTTTTATAATGCGTATTTAGAGTTATTAAGGACTTATATTTTTTATTTCGCTCAGGGCCTCTCAAATTTCAGAGACGACATGGTGATGTTATCGCCAATGACAACTGTTTGGGGACCTAACATTTCTTGGCGACTATTTTGCGAGCGACCTGCTCTTCCAGTCTCCATGTAGTGGCCAACTTCCTTTATCCTACTAAATACTTCCTCATATTCACACAAAAAGGGACATTTGGGTTGGGCACGGTTTTTAAAAGTGGAATGGTGGGGTATTTTAATTGATTAAATTAATTGTAAAAATAGTAGTTGGGTATTGGGAGTAGTAAAAGTGAAGGTAGGGGGATGTTTTAATTGATTAAATTAATTGTAAAGGTGAGAGTTAAAATAGAAAGGGGACATTTTGTGTGAATTGACCCAAAATAGAAATATCCCCTTTTGTGTGAATAGGAGGGAGTACTAATTGTCGACTCAATTGTTAGTCGCCAAATTATTGTTTTTTTTGTAGTGAAATTTTTTTTAAAATGTAACAAAGGTACAATTGGGTCTATAAATTTATAAAATGTTGGAAAATGGAATTCAAAAGTAAAGTTATTAATTTAAATCCATGTATTTAGCCAAGAAATTCTAGAGTATTCCCTCCTATCCACTTCAACAAGTGTTCTATTTGGGACCTTACATTATTAATCAATTATTTTTAATTTGTATTTCATTCTTAATATATAAATTAAAATATAGTCATAATAAAATCTTATTAGAATTCTCTTAATGTAACTTTTATTTTTTTTTAATTTTAATTATGTATAATTTAAAATATTAATAATTACATTAGTGTATTAACAAGTGTATAGTAGCAAACATGGCCCTTGAAAGAAATACCTAGAGTATTTGACGGGAGTATTTGATAAATTTAGTCCAAGATTGAAAAAGACATAACAATGAAGACTTTTGTGGTGATTTTAGGTCTACTAAACAAGCCAAAGACTTATTGAGTAATAATCAAGCTAGCTAATACTACTCTTACAATTTTAAATTATTTGCAACGTTTAACTTTTTACATGCTTTATAATATATTAATAATTAATAAATTAAATTAGTGCATTATGAAGACTTTTATGGTGATTTAAGTTCTACTAATCAATCTAAAGACTTATAAAAGTAATAATCAAGCTAACTTGTAATATTTATGTAGTAATCAAGGTAGCCAGTAATAAGTTTGACATCATTTATTTTTTCATAAAACTTAAGCTTTATAAAATATAAAGTTTTTAAAATTTTTGTTCTATATATCCAATAAAGTTTTGTTATATTTTTATTTGTTCTATCCAATAAAGTTTCTTCCATTAATTTTATTGTTTCCGTAAAAATTCTAGACAAATGCCACGAGACAGAGGAAATGGAAGAAGTTTGCAAAAAGGTGTGGTATATGGAGAAATTAGATAAAAATATAAGTATAATTTAAAATAAATTAATGCATGTTATTGCGGGTTTCTCGGGTCGGGTCATTCTCGGGTCAGGTCATTTTCAGGTCGGATCACTCTCGGTTTCGGGTCGATTGGTTTGACCCAACGGGTTATGAATTATAAAGATTTTAAAAATGATTTTTTCATATTTTATTATTTATGAAACTTTTTTAATAAAAAAATAATTTTTTTATCCCTATGACATTAATCCACATATCAGTTAACACAATATTAAAGCCTAATATGTGATTAAATTCAAGTTATAAGAAATCAGTAATTGCGACGCTCGTTGTCTTAACTTTATATCTATATGTATAGTTGGATTTGTAAGATACGTGTTACATTAGAGAAACCAGATGTGTAATTTTCTAAAACTAGTTGGTATGTTCATCTAAGTGTAAAGAAAATAAGGGAATTAATACTTATTTTGAAAGACTTGTAATATACATGCTTCATAAAAGTTATTGCGTTTATTAAAGTTGTAACGTTAGATAAAAATTATGACGTTAAATACCTTCTCATTTTCTCATAAAAAATATTTTCTCAGTTTTCATGTTGAAAAGATATACAAATAACTAAGTACTTATTTCGACTTAGATACACGTTTTATAATCTAGGGTAGCGACATTTCTTTTCTGAAAAGCTCGTTTAAATGTGCAAAACGTTCTTATAAATTGTATCGATTTGCTTACTGAAATGTGGAAGAATAAAAAAGTCATTTGACTAATTTAACAAGATATATGTATTCAATTAAGATGATTATAACTTCTTTATTTAATAGAAAAATAATTACGATGGATAAAAAGATGTTAAATGCGTACTTTTTGAGATCTATTAAAGAATTTTAGGGTTCAAATGATATAGTCAATATGTTAAAATACGTTGAAAACAAAAAATTTATTTGAAATGAATTTTAACATTAAGATATTACTCTAAAAAATGACATTAGACGTGTCAAAACGGGTTGGTCGGATCGGTTGCCGGTCGGGTCATTTTCGATCAGGTAATTATCGGGTCGGTCATATTTCGGGTTAAGTCGCTTTCGGATCGGTTGGGTTCGGGTTTTGACGGGTCGGGTCCCGGGTCCATTTTCGGGTCGGATCAAATTTTCCCAGGTTAAGCTATAACCAATATTTCTATACCATAATTAAAAAAACTAATAGAATAAAAAACTTAAACGGATCGATGATTAAATTCTAAATATGTTATATACTTTCTCTATTCTTTACTTGCATGCAAACTCCTTTTTACGGACTCCAATATATTTGTGGATTTGTTTATATCTGAATTGTAATACCATAAATTGATGAACACTACAAAAGTTGATTTGGATGCAATTAAAAATTAGAAAAAGCACTATAAATATTAATTAATAAAAAAGTAAATCTCATCTCAACAAACCTTAGTACCATCGCATCTATAGATTGAGATTATGCACTCAACTCGAGTACTATCAAATAACATTACTAAAAAAAACATGTCTAACTCCTTTCCTAATATTGTTTATTTGCCTTAACTTAAGTAATTTGTTTCTCACTTCTTTATCTTCTCCCTATAATAAATCTTCAATTCTCTCTTCTTGCCACAAAGATGACCATAATGCGTTGATTAAATTGAAAGAATCCTTCACCTTTGAACAACCTTATCAATTATACCTTTATAGCAATGCAACAAGATCATGGAAGAATGATACTGATTGTTGCCAATGGGAAGGAATAAGATGTCATCCTGATTCTCACCGGGTAATTGTTGTTAACCTTAATTACAGTGGAATTAAGGCTACCATTTCATCTAATAGTACCCTTTTTCAACTTTTTTACCTTCAGAGCCTTGATTTGTCTTGGAATGATTTCTCTGGATCCACTATTTCACCTAAATTTGGCCGGTTTTGTTTTCTTAAGCTCCTTGATCTTTCTTTTTCAAATTTTTCTGGCAGAGTTCCTCTTGAGTTAGCTCAACTCTCTAAATTGACTTTCCTCGCTTTATCATATAATTATGATCTTTAAATTCAAAATTCCAATACGATATTTCATAACCTAACAGCGTTGAGATTTTTGGATCTTAGCCAAATTAAGCTTGATTCACGATTCCTTCAATCAATCACAAATTTGTCTTTGCTAACAAAACTTCATTTATATGATTGTAATTTACATGGAGAGTTGCCTCCTTTCATATTTAATTTACCACACCTAAAGATTCTTGACCTTGGATCGAACAAAGTCATCAAATTTTCGTCGTCAATGAATAACTGTAGTAGCCCCTTGAAAATATTATATCTTAGTAACAACAATATATCTTCAAACTTCCCCCCTTTCATAGGCCAATTAAAACATTTGAGATCATTGGATGTATCATATTGTAGTCTAAGTGGGACTATTCCAATATGGGTGTGGAACATTTCTGAATCTATAACCCTTAGAGGTAATGCATTAACCGGTGGTATTCCATCTTCAATGAACACAACCAAGCTCTCAAGTTTAACTTATCTAGACTTGGCCAACAACCATTTCGTTGGAGAAATACCAAATTGGTGGTGGGGTTTGCGTGGGGATATTGTATGCTCTCGGTGGGAAAACCCTTTTGGTTTATAAGATTGGCTAACACCTTTGAATGGGCTTTGATTGATTTTTGTAATAAGCATTTTGGTGGACGTGGAAGAAAGCCAAGAATTGCACAGGATCGAGTAATTTGAGCGGTATATATTCAATTGTTCTTTTCTTATTGATATGGATAATAAATATAAATATAAATATAAATTATGTTGAGAACCGATATGTTTTATTTTTCTTGTTCAGGTGATAGGGAGAAAGTCTTGATCAATAAATTAAAGTCGCCATGTTGTGTTTACAATCAAGCTAGTTCGCATTAATATATATATTATTAGGATGTAATGTTGTATTTTGTTACTCTTAAGTAATTCATGCTTGAATAAACATAAAAATAAAATTTACACGCAGAGAAGTAATTACTAATAAGCTTGTGTAGTTGAATCTTGAATTCTTGATGACGATTAACAAATGAAAATCTGATTGAAAGGTAGTTACTAGTTACAAAACCGAGTGATAAATCTAGTAGAAAACAATATAGAATGGAGTTGGATTAGTTCTTTGTAATTAGTTTTGTTTGCGTTTCATTAAGTTGTTTTGTTTTGTTTGATACTCTAATGGCCTGTTCGGTAGGTGGTATTAAACGGTGGTAATGAGAATGAAAACTAATGTAATTTTGGCTGAAAAATCACTTGGCTGTTTTGATGGTCTTGCTTGTCCAACTACAATCATCTCATTTTCTTCATAAAATTCATTCCAATGCATTATCTTTGGAATATGTGGTATTAGGTAAAGAAAATTTGTAAACAAAAAAACCTTTTTATGATCAAAGTTTCATTACCATGGGAATGACATGAAACTTTTGATAAAATTTTACACTATAATTCTTTACCACCATTTAGAACCACTAACCCAACGGGTGGTTGGAGACTTGCACGGTGTTAGCAAAGTGCCCCACCCTCATTTATCAAAGTCCATTTCAATCCATGAAGAGCTATATGTGTTTAAGCATTTATGCATCTTTTATTTTTGTTTTTATGCGTTTATACTACCTTTAGTTAGTTAGTATATTTTAACTGTAATAAGTTAGTTTAGTTATAATTTATAAAGTTGTGATGGTAGTTATATAGCTAAGTATAGTATGCAAATCAAGGCAAACAACATTATCCAAAGTGGTGTGCAAGCATGGAAGTTACACAATTTATGTGCGTGGTAGTTATTAGACACTAATCGTAGCCATATAGGTTTCATAATTCAGTCTAGCTCCTAATAGTGTGCAAGGTTCAAAACAGAGTCTCAAAATAGGGATGGTCATGGGCGGGTCTGAAACGGGTTCAGCTAGAATCGAACCCATTAATTTTTGATAGATCCAAACCCTGATTCAGACCTCCAAAGTTTTAAACCCATATCCAAAACATAGTCTCTGATGAACCTAAAAAAATATCTTGAACTTGTGAAATGGAGACTTTTGTAAGTCACTTTTTTCAAATTTTCTCTTAGAATTATTTTGAACAATTCTGCTCTTTCGTACCTTTATTTTTCTTTTTTTGAAAATTTTGCACTTATGTGTAGAGGCAAGTAGGAAAATGATGGCCATTAGGCCGCAGAGGCAAGTGAGAATATGAGAAATGAAATAATGGTTTTGTATTCTTAAAGGAATCATGTGCACCAAACATTTGCAATTCTACAAAAAATAAATACTTAAATTTGTAAATTCTATTTAAGAAGTACGTACGAAAACGGAGGGAGTACTGTACTCTTATAATTCTTGTCAATAGCTATTGATTAACTAAATTACTCTTGAAACAAAGTCTCCCTATGATTCAACCCGTAATTGTGCTACGACACCTGTGCACTTGCAATTTTAAAATAAAACTCCTAACAGCTGTTATCAATAGCGAACCATCAAATAACTTATATTTTTGTCTTTTTAAATGTTATGATATTGTATTCTTTTGTTCGTTGTTAGTAATAGCAAATAAAAATATTTTACTTTTTTTACCAGCTTCTTTGTTCGCTAAGACCGAAAAATATCAAGCTAGCCATTAGCCTGTAATGTGTTAGTCATTTTTTATTTGTTTATTTTTTATATATAAAACTCAACTTTATAAAATGCTTTGTTTCACTTTTGCTGCTTTTTTATGTTGGTCTATCATATCATATCAGGTTTGGTATTTTTTATTATAGGAAATGACTTTTTATTCACATTCTCACATTTCATCTTTATTTCATGTATAAATTTCTCCAACTTCTCCATATATCACACTATGTTACCCGGTTTTCTTTCGTTTCTTCGTTTTCATAAAGATCGTACTAGTGACAAATGCCACATATATAGGGAGTATTACAGTAATACTACATCTCATCCATTCTTAACTACCTGCACCTTTGGACGGTGGCTTAATAATTAAACAGAGTCTTATTTAATGTATTTTTGTCTATTAATCATCTTTGGATGGCTGGTGAAAAATTAATAATGCGATGAATAAGAATAAAGTAGAGAAAATAGAGAATATATATGAAATCTGCAACTATATATTGTGAAACAAAAAAAATAATAAGTTCAAGTATTATGGAATGGAAGAAGTGTATTAAAAGTTAAAATCATTGACTTAAGCTCTAACAACTTTCATGGCCACATCACCAATATAAATAATATAAATGAAGAGAATCCATTTTCACAATTGCATATTGTGGACCTCTCCAATAACCACATCAGCGGTGTTATACCAATAACTTATATGAAAGATTTTAGAGCCATGATGCAAATTGACAAGGTTGTCGATAGTCCGCAGTATAGGGCAATTGAAGGGGAGTCCCTCTACTATTATAAGAATTGTGTTAAGATTCAAAGCACATGAAACTAAGTTTGAGAAGGTAATTACAACATTTCATATTTAGATCTATCAAACAATGCGTTTGAGGGGGAAATTCCTAAATGTATAGGAGAATTAATTTCAATTAAAGGCCTATATCTCTCACATAATAGTCTTACTGGACACATCCCTCAATCCATTTCCATGTTGTCCCACCTCGAGAGTTTGGACATATCTTCGAACTTGCTCTTTGGACACATCCCTCAAGAACTAGTTGCTTTGACGTTCCTTGAAGTCTTCCAATGTATCTAAAAACAAACTGGAAGGACTTATACCAGAAGGGAACAACTTCAACACATACTTAGTCGATTCATAACAAGGTTTGTTATACCCCTTGAAGTCGTCCAACATTTAGGTAATTGACATCCACAGCTACTTCTCCAAAATCATCTGTATGGTTTTAATAACTTCAAATCATAAAAGATCTCTTGCGAAGAACAACACAGAACACTAGTTTAAAGATCTTTTGATTCTGTGGACTATACCCCTTGAGTGAGTGAAGTTGTTATATTTTAGGATGGAAGACAAAAGCCTACGTTTGTTGTTGATTAATGGTTAAGTTTCTTATGCTATTATTCGTTGTGATTTGTATGTTTATGTAGCATGAAATATAAGTTTATAAGAACTTATATTATAGGCTATAGCCGTTTGCTACTTTGCTTTATTGATGGCAAACATATTTTGCCTTATTTCATTATCCTCCAACAGCCATAAGATCATCAAGGTAAGAACCCTTTCTATGTTTGTTTTTTAGAAGATCTCACAACAAATGGAAATATCCTTAAAATTGACTGTATTCATATACTTGTCATATATAAGAGGTAATTTATATTGGCATATAATCATTACATTATTTATTCTAAGCAAGAGATTATTTATTCTAAGGAAAGAATTCTGATTATTCCTACTGCCATAATATGTTTTATATTAACAAAGTTTTGTAGGAAACTTTCCTAGTTCGGCTGCTCATTTCAAAGCCTCGACTGATCCAGTTTAGACAAGTAGCCGTTGAGAATTCTAGCTTCAAAAGCTATTTTTAGTATATGAATTATGTATTTATGATTCAATTTTGATTTTAAGATTCAAATTGAAACATGTTTCCACCTGTATTCTTGATTTTTCAGTTTGTTAGCTCCGATTTAATTTTTTATTCATTTAGTTTCCAAGTATTGATTTGGTTTTTCATTGGTATGTATAATAGGTGTATAATAGGTAAAATTAACTGCCCGTTTGGTTGATGGTAATAAATCATGGTAATGGGAATGAAAAATTAGTGTAATTTGGGTTGAAAAATCTCTTGGCTACCTTGCCATGTTTGACAACCTCCAATCATCTCATTTTGTTCATAAAATTCATTCCAATACATTACCAATGGAAGAGATGATATTAGATGGTAATGGAAGGTTGTGAACAAAAAAACTTTTTTATTATCAAAGTTTTATTACCATCGGAATGACATGAAAATTTTGATGGAATTTTACATTATAATCATTCCCATTACCACTATTTAGTACCACTAACCAAACGGGCCAGTGTTAATATGTGTAATGGTATTTTTAATACATATGATATGATATGATATACTCCCTCCTATTCAACCTAAATGTCTCATTTAGTTTTTTCACACTTGCCGAGACAACATTTTAACCCTTAATAGCTCAAATTATTTTTAATTAAAAATTATAAAAATTTGATATTAATAATCCTTGTATTGAGACGAATCAAATAAGATCCCGGCCACATGACTATGTTTTAACTTATAGATTAAGAGTAAAATACAAATTAAGAGTGATGCGTGAATAGTGCCAAAAAACTAAATTGGACATTCAGGCTGAATAGGAGGTAGTGTGAAATAGGTGTATATAATATCTAATGTTAACTAAAAGTTTTTAGTATATGAATTAGGTATTTATGAATAATAAAGTAGGGGTTTTTAGTATGTGCAGTAGTTATGGTGATATGTATAGTAGGGATTTTAGCATGTGCAGTATGTGTTTTTTTTATATTTAAAGTAGGAGTAAATAGTAGTTGTTTTATAGTAATATAGTAGGAGTTTTTTGTTTCTTCATTTTGCAAGATAATAAGTAGATATTTTTAACTATTTATAATATGTATTTTATTAGTACTTATTTTTAACCATTGTAATATCAACTTCTACTAGTAAAACAATTATTATGACTTGTTTAATGCCCACTTCCACTGATAAAAATGCCAACTCCATCATAATAAAATATCAACTTCATTATTGTAAAATACCAACTTAAACAACACAAAATACCAATTTCAACACATTAAATCAATAACTTCAACATATTAAAACCCCAACTTAAGTATACTAAAACATTAACTTCGATATACTAAATCATGAACTTTATCATATTAATTAGGACACCAACTAATAGTATTTTATGGGGTAAGTAATCAATGGGCCAAAATAGGAGCAAAATCCCAAACCATATCCAACCTGAGAAAGATAAACAAAAGCTGAAACTACATGTAATCTATATTGGAACTTGAAATTAATTGACGCTTGTTTGCGTAAATGTAAGAATTTTTGTTATTAAATTTGTTTAAAATACCATAAAATAATCGACAATTCTTAATCAAGTTAATCAAATTTGGTTTTTTTAGGATATTGAGTTGTGTTCATAAATTAGAAATGAATTTGATTACGTCGTATGAATTTTTCGTGGGGTTCGTCTCGTCTCTGTAGAGGTGTTCATTCGGGTGTTTGGGTCAGTTTCGGACTGGTGTCATTCGGTTCGATTGTTTTTTGGATCGGTTATTTTTCGGATGCATGTTCTGACGGGTCGCGCTCGGGTCGGTTAGTCACGTTTCGGTTGAAGATTGGTTATTCGAGCTGTCGGGTTAGCATCAATTCGGCGGCAGTTGAAGTTCGTGTCGAGATTAATCGTTCTCGGTTTGTCATCAGTTAATAATTGGTTCGGTTTTACCGGTACAGATCGAGTTCGGGTCAGTATCAGATTAAGTTGTTAGTCATTGTCATCAGTAGAATTTGGCTACGAATTACTAATTACTATCGATCGAGTCAGTATCAGATTAAGTTATTAGTCATTGTTTTATTGATGATAAGGTTTCCTTTACTTAAAACAAAATAAATAGTTTAAATACAAATCAATTAGTGATCGTTATTACATTATTACTTTTACTTGTTTGATCGAAAATTAAATATATGAAACCATGTATTTATAAAATTTATTTTATTAAAATATTTATCAATTATTTATCACTTTATTAGAATATATGAAAGATGGGGTTGTAGCTTTGAGAAAATATTGTGTGGATTTGGTGTACACTAAAATAGTATAGACCGAGTTTTAGTATACTTAAGTTTTAGTTTAGGACACCAACTTTGGTATACTAAATTATGAATTATCCGATTCGGAATATTCGGTATCCAATTTTAAAAACCAGATAAATTATCCGATTTTTGAAAACCGGGTATCCGGATATCCGATTTTCTACTTTTTTGTTATTTTTTATTTTTTATTTTTACAATATATAAATATTTTTTCATAATTTTTTTTTGTTTTGGTTGTTAAATTTACTAATATCAATAGTTCTCAATTACAAATAATTGTATAACTAATTTATTGTTAATTAATTTAGACTTTTGAAAATCCAATCATATTTCCAAAATGATTTGAAATCTAAGTTTAAAAAATAAGCTTTTTTTTTTAAATTGTTTAAAAAAATAATAAGCTTGACAAAAGAAAGAAAGCAAAATGAGCTTAAATAGTTATGTAGTAAAAAACGTAAAATTGTTTTTAAAAAAAGACAAAAAAGTTTAAAATTAAAACCCGGATACCCGATATCCGATATCCGATTCGAATTAAACCGGATAATCGGATATCCAGATTTCGGGTATCCAGTTTTTAAATAAATTTTCACATGGTAGCATCCAGTTTATGCACAAACTAATGGTCGTAGCATTTTCTGTTAAGTTCTTGTTAAATTTATCATTTTGTAAGTTTTTTTCCACATGGTAGCATCCATTTTTTTAATTCACTATTTTAACATTATTCACCATTTTAACATTTAATTCTCCAATTTAACGTTTAATTGATCGTTTAATTCTTTAACGCTCATAAATATTGTAATAATTTTGTTTACATTCAAAAATGACACGATTTATTTAGCGACATTAATATTACTCGTTTAATAATGACACGATCTATTGTCATTTTAGCGACATTAATATGTGTCATTTTTATACAAGTAATATTAATATCGCTAAATAAATATTTTAACATTCATGTCGCTAAAATAACAATAGATCGTGTCATTTTTATACTAGTGATATTAATGTCGCAAAATAATTCGTGTCATTTTTGAACGAAAACAAAATTATTACAATATTTATGGGCGTTAATGAATTAAACCGTGAATTGAACGTTAAATTGGTGAATTAAATGTTAAAATGGTGAATTAAAAGTTAAAATAGTGAACTAAACAAAAATTAGATGCTACCATGTGGAAAAAAACTTACCAAATGATGAATTTAACGGAATTTAACAAGAACTTAACGGAAAATGCTACGGCCATTAGTTTGTGCATAAACTGGATGCTAGCATGTGGAATTTTCTTTAAAAAGTGCTACCACTGACATTTCATGAAACTCAATGCTAACGTGTGGAATTTCCCTTTATCTTATTCATAGATTTTGACCGGTTCTCCATATATCACACTTTTTTACCCAATTTTCTTCCATTTTATTGTTGTCTTAAAAATTCTACTTATGACAAATGCAATAATGGGACAAAGGAAATAGTGTAATAATATATTAAAATCAATTTTATATGTAATTTTGTAAATGAATAATTATTTTTTTTAAAAAAAAATAAATATAATTATATGACAAAAAACCTTTATCTTAATTTTATATTTTAAATTTTATATCAAAATCAGAGTATAGTTATGTAAATGTCAAAAAAAAAAATTTAATGCTAGAAGTTGGAGATAAAAAAACTAAGTGATTTTTCTTTTTGCAATCGTATATAAGTTATAACATGTGAATCTATCTAATATTCCTTCTGTCTCTACTCCTTTTTAATTTGAATCACTATTCTTTTTATTTTGTCCCACTAATTTTATACTTTTTTTGACAATGATCCTTCTTTTTATCTTTTAATCTTATTTACAAATTTATATATTCTCTCATCATCTAAATCAGTAATTTCTAACACCAACTTTTTTTTGTTTTAATCTCTAAGTCATTCCTTCTTTCTCCTAAATTTCAATCCTATTACTTTATGTGCAATATAAGGGAAATAATAGAACGACTTTGATGAATATAGTGGAAGACCAAGAATGAGAGATCAATAAGGACTTCTATGATACAAAGACTTTGATGAATATATTGACTAATGACTATGCACATTCTTTCTTTTGATTATGCTCAAAGTTCATGTGTTAAAATGTCTTCAAAACTTATTATGCATAATTCTCCCTCTATGACATAGACCTAATAATTCCACTTGGAAAAACGTAGATAATTCCAACCTATCAATAGTACTTCTAATCAATAATCATCAATAATCAATAGGAGTAAAATATACTAATGAAGAAACAACTTGAAACACGTATCATATTGTCATTAAAAAATTTTCCGCCTTTTTTCTATTGTTGACAAGGAAACTTTCGATATTTGACTTAATATTTAGGGAAACAATTAATTTATTAAAGCAAATAATATTTGTTGATTGACTATAGTTATATGTAATGATCTACTAAATACTAGATTTTCTTAAATAAACCAAAAAAATAATATACATGTAAATCTCTGTTTTAACTTAGATCATATATCATTATCATACTCCTATAATGAATAAGCTAACTAATTTGGCTATTTTTTCAACTAATCCTCCTTCCAATCTATCATAGTTGAAGAATTTTTAAATTTTATTTGTCTCAATTAGCAATAATTACTATGGGTATATGTTTTAATATTGTTGTATAATAAATTAATTATTCTCTTTGATAATGATAATTTCATAACATATACAAAGATTTAATAATTAAATTTATGTTGTAAATAAATTAATTTTATCAATAAAATAAAATTTACTAACGAAAAAACGACTTGAGACACGTGTCACATTATCATTAAAAATGTTTCCACCTTTTTTCTATTATTGATAGAAAAACTTTTGATATTTGACTTGATATTTAGAAAAAATAATAAACTCATTAAAATATGTAATATTTGTTGATTGACTATAACTATATGTGATGATCTATTGAAATACTATATTTCCTTATAAACCAAAAAATAACATACATGTAAATCTTTATTTTAACTTAGATGATAAATCATCATCATACTCCTATAATGACTTAGTTAAATAGTTTGACTATTTTTTCAACTAAATCCTCCTTCCTATCTATCATAGTTGAAGACCTTTTAAAATTTTATTTGTCTTAATTATCAATAATTAGTATAAGTATATGTTATAATATTGTTGTATAATAAATTAATTATTCACTTTGATAATGATAATTTAATAATAACAAATACAAAGATTTAACAATTAATTATATATTGTAAATAAATTAATTTTATAAAATAATATCATTATTCGTATTAGTAAATACTTATAACATCCGTGTTTTACATGGGAATCTATCAAGTACCATAATAAAATACAATACAGCTAAAAACTTAAACGGATAATTAAAATCTAAAATATGTTATATACTTAATCCCTTTTTTACTTGCATGCAAACTTCTTTTTTACGCAGTTCAATGCGTTTATCGGATTGTTTATATCTGAAATTATGCATCACTAAAATTATAAAAATTTAATAAAATATGCGACATGACAATGTGACAACCTTAGTAGCATTGCATCTATAAATTGAGATTATGCACTCAACTAGAATTAATATCAAAAAACATTACTAAAAATATGTCAACTCCTTTCCTAATAGTGTTTATTTGCCTTAATTTAAGTAATTTGTTTCTCACTTCTTTATCTTCTCCCTATAATAAATCTTCAATTCTCCCTGCTTGCCACAAAGATGACCATAATGCGTTGATTAAATTGAAAGAATCCTTCTCTTTTGAACAACCTTATCAATTGTACCCTTATAGCAATGCAACAAGATCATGGAAGAATGATACTGATTGTTGCCAATGGGAAGGAATAAGATGTCATCCTGATTCTCATCGGGTAATTGTTGTTAACCTTTTTAACAATGGAATTAAGGGTATCATTTCATCTAATAGTACCCTTTTTCAACTTTATTACCTTCAGAGTCTTAACTTGTCTTCGAATGATTTCTCTAAATCCACTATTTCACCTAAGTTTGGCAAGTTTCGTTTTCTTAAATTCCTTGATCTTTCCATTTCAAATTTTTTTGGGAGGGTTCCTCTTGAGTTAGCCCAACTCTCTAAATTAATCTCCCTTGCTTTATCATTTAATGATGGTCTTGAAATTCAAAATTCCAATACGATATTCCAGAACCTAACAGCGTTGAGATTTTTAAATCTTGATTTCATTCAACTTGATTCACGATTCATTCAATCATTCACTAATTTGTCTTTGCTAACAGAACTTCATTTGATGGGTTGTAATTTACAGGGAGAGTTTCCTCCTTCCATTTTTAATCTACCACACCTGAAGATTCTTGATCTTAAATTGAATGATGATATTCACCTCGAATCTCCGTCATCACTAAATAATTGTAGTAGCCCCTTGGAAATATTAAATCTTAGTTACATTAATATCTCTTCAAACTTCCTCCATTTCATAGGCCAATTAAAACATTTGAGAGAATTAGATGTATCATATTGTAGTTTACGTGGGACTATTCCAATGTGGGTGTGGAACATTTCAGAATCTATAACCCTTAGAGGTAATGCATTAACCGGTGGTATTCCATCTTCAATGAACACAACCAAGCTCTCAAGTTTAACTTATCTAGACTTGGCCAACAACAATTTCGTTGGAGAGATACCAAATTGGTTGTTCAATTTAAAGTTATTGGAATATATTGACCTTAGTTCTAACAACTTTAGCGGTGGTATTAGCCTTCATACCATTTTTTCTAGCCTTCCAAATCTCGTAGATATCAATCTATCAAGTAGTGGGCTATCCGTGACCATAATTGATTCACCAACCACCATGCCTAATCAATTGAAAAGATTACAATTATCAAACACCAATATTGAAGGAGAATTTCCCATGTGGCTACAAAAGCTGTTGACAGATTTCTCAATAAGTTTTAATCTTTCATACAACTCCTTATCTGGCGTTCTTGAAAGACTTCCTTGGGGAGACTCAGACTACATAGATATCTCCAATAATATGCTAACAGGATATCTACCTATAGTTTCATCACCTTACATATTTGCTTTTTATGCTTCAAACAATAAATTTGTAGGCCCAATACATTCATCAATTTGCAATTCGACTTCTCTTAACGGGCTTGACTTATCTAACAACAGCCTAAGTGGAAGTTTTCCAAATTGTTTGGGTAGCTTCAGTAATAACCTTCTCATGTTGAATCTGGGGCTCAACAACATTAGTGGCACTCTCCCTAAAAATTTTTCCAAATGTGGTAACTTAGAATATCTTGATTTGGGAAGCAATCAGTTACATGGGCAACTACCTCGATCCTTGGCACAATGCACAATTTTATTAGTGATCAATCTTAAGAACAACAACTTCACCGATGAATTTCCGAGTTGGTTGCATACTCTTCCAAAGATTAAAGTCCTTGACTTAAGCTCTAACAACTTTCATGGCCACATCACCAATATAAATGAAGTGCAACCATTTTCAGATTTGCAGATTGTCGACCTCTCCAATAACAACTTAAACGGTGTTATACCAATAACTTATATAAAAAATTTTAAAGCCATGATGCAAGTCTACAACGTTGTCGGCAGTCCACATTATAGGCTTATTGGAGTGTATCGTGACTTTTATTTTAAAATTGTGTTAGCATACAAAGCACATGAGACTGTCTTTGAGAAGATAATTGATACATTCTCATATTTAGATCTATCAAACAATGCGTTTGAGGGCGACATTCCAGAATGTATAGGAGAATTGATTTCAATCAACGGCCTAAATCTCTCACACAACCGTCTTACGGGACGCATCCCTGAATCCATTTCCATGTTGTCCCACCTCGAGAGTTTGGACATATCTTCCAACTTGCTCTCTGGGCACATCCCTCAAGAACTAGTTGCTCTGACGTTCCTTGAAGTCTTCAATGTATCCGACAACAAACTAGAAGGACTTATACCAGAAGGGAACAACTTCAACACATACTCAGCCGATTCATACCAAGGAAATCTCGGATTGTGCGGTACACCATTACCCGAGTGCGGAGGGAGTCCTGAGCCATCTACGAACAATACCGAAAGCAATGAAGATGGTGAAAGTGTATTGTCAATGTGGAAAATCATTGTGATGGGATTTACAAGTGGTGTGGTGGTGGGGTTTGCGTGGGGTTACTATATGCTCTCGGTGGGAAAACCTTTTTGGTTTATAAAATTGGCTAACACCATTGAATGTGCTTTGATTGATTTTCGTGATGAGCATTTTGGTCGACGTAGAAGAAAGCAAAGAATTGCAAGGGAGTAATTTGAGAGGTATGAATTCAATTGTTTTTTTCTTGTTGATATTGATAGTAAATATAAATATATATTAAATTATGTTGCGAATTAATACATTTGTGATTAGTTTTTAATCTATAGGTTAAAATATAGTCAAGTTAGAACTTATTTGATTCGTCTCACTACAAAGATTATTAATATCAAATTTTTTTTATTTTTTATTATTCATAATTAAAGATATTAAGAATTTGATTAGTGTATTGGACTGCATAAAAAAGCAAACGTTGCAAGTAAATTGGTACGGAGGAAGTATAAATTATGTTGAGAACTAATAAATTTTATTTTCTTGTTCAGGTGATAGGGAGAATGTCTTGATCAATAAATTAAAGTTGGAATGTTGCGTTTACTATCAAGCCAATTGTTATTAATGTTAGTAGGAAGATACTTTCATAAATTTAGAAAAACAAATAAACAATTGAAAGATGTATTGTTGTAATTTGTTTTCTCTAAGTAATTTAGTGCATGCAATGCTTGTTGATTTTGTGATTAAAGTGTGATTTAAAATTTAATGTTTCAAACTTAACTGTTTATTCATATTTTGTGTCGGATAATACTCCTGATAAGTATAAATGGGATTATCGGTTGGATAATGCTTTTAAGCTTATGTCAAGTATTCTATTCTCCAAAGTATCGTGACAACATCATAAATAGCATCGTACAATCATCAAAGATAAAGTTTAATTTCACATGGCAATCTAAAAATATAAAAGCGTGATGGATTAATTGTATTGGTTATCTCCATATACCTACATGGCAGACTAATATCAAGCTTGTGATTTTTTGTTAGGGAATTCTTTTTAAAAGGACGATAAATACTTAAAAATAAAAGTAAATGCTTAAACATACCAATAAATACAAAATGATACAAACGCAAAATAAAAAATCTATTCACTTAGAGTCAATTAATTAAGGAAATTTGAATTAATTTAAGGATATTATATTGATGATAATTATCAAATTTTAAGGAGATTATATTGATGATAATTTAGAAAAAATCATCAATATAATTAGGAAATAATTAAGGAAAACAAATCAGGAAAACAAAAGAATTAATTTAAGGAGATTATATCGATGATAATTTAGAAAAATCATCAATATAATCAGGAAATAATTAAAGAAAACAAATCAGGAAAACAAAAGAATTAATTTAAGGAGATTATATTGATG
Organism: Amaranthus hypochondriacus; assembly: GCA_000753965.2. Lineage (NCBI taxonomy): Eukaryota > Viridiplantae > Streptophyta > Magnoliopsida > Caryophyllales > Amaranthaceae > Amaranthus > Amaranthus hypochondriacus. The sequence goes on along the minus strand of JPXE02000209.1, from coordinate 6,788 downwards.
ATAATTTTTAAATAGATTCAATTAATTAAGGAAATTTGAATTCTTCCATTTTTTTATTTTCAAATTATTCAACCATATTTAAGGAAATAATAAGTCGACTTTGAGGGTTATTTTATGTTATTATCAACTGTCTACCACCTATCTATTAACTAGTTTGGGGAAGTGGGTGCTTATGTAGTCAGTAATTGATTTCGAGTATAAACAAGGTTTAGGGGTTTTAATCTGTGTTGTTATTCCATTGATATGAACATCGGTATATATACATCAAGCTACACTAGGTTTACCATAAATAAATCACGCCTAATATGTAAACTACTATATTTACAATTATACTGAGAATAACGTAAATATTCTCCATATTCTAACACTCCCCCTCAAGTTGAGTCATCGGATCTCCGATACCCAACTTGCTCAAAACTTCGTCGAACCACTGTGTGCCAATTGCCTTTGTGAGAATATCTGCGAGTTGGTCTTCTGACTTGACATGAGGTAGCTTGATTATGTCTACTTCGAGCTTCTCCTTTATGAAATGTCTATCCACCTCTACATGTTTTGTTCTGTCGTGTTGAACCGGATTTTTCGAGATATTGATAGCAGCTCGATTATCACAATACAACTCACAGCTTCCTTTAGGAGGGAAGCCAAGATCAGTTAACAACTTCCTGAGCCATAAGACCTCTTGGATCCCTTTCGCAACTCCCCTAAATTCGGCCTCTGCACTTGATAGAGCCACCACTTTCTGTTTCTTACTCCTCCGGGTTACTAAGTTACCACCAATAAGTGTGAAGTATCCAGAAGTCGATTTTCTGTCATCCCTGTCTCCTGCCCAATCTGCATCAGTGTATGCAGATAGGTCTAAGTGCCCATGTTTCTGATATAGGACTCCTCTCCCAGAAGTACCTTTCAAGTATCTCAGTATACGAATGACTGCTTCCATATGCTGCACCTGTGGCTTATGCATGGACCGACTCACAACTCCTACTGCATATGCAATATCTGGTCTCGTGTGAGCTAGGTAGATCAATTTCCCCACTAGCCTCTGGTACTGCATACGATCTGCTAACGCACCTTCAAGGATCTGTAACCCATGGTTCATCATCATCGGAGTTTCAATAGGTTTACAGTCCATCATCCCTGTCTCAGCTAACAAGTCTGACATATACTTCTTCTGTGAGATGAAGATCCCTTTGTTTGATCTTAGAACCTCGATCCCTAAGAAGTATTTCAGCATCCCCAGATCTTTCATTTCAAACTCCTGGAACAGTTTCCGCTTTAGATTCTCGATCTCTGCTCTATCATCCCCTGTAATTATCATATCGTCAACATAGATGATCAAACAAGTTGTTTTCCCTCTCTGTTTCTTCAGGAACAAAGTGTGATCTGAGTGACTCTGTCTGTACCCAAATCTTCTCATAGCAGATGTAAATCTCCTAAACCAAGCTCTAGGTGACTATTTCAACCCATAAAGAGCTTTCCTCAATCTGCAGCCTTCCTATTTTGAGAACTCAGACGTAAACCCTGGTGGTGCTTCCATGTACACTTCCTCCTGTAACTCCCCATGAAGAAACGCGTTCTTCACATCAAACTGGTGAGGGGGCCAGTCTAGGTTTGCAGCCAAGTTGAAAAGAACCCGAATAGTATCTAATTTTGCCACTGGAGAGAAGGTCTCTGAATAGTCAACCCCATAAGTCTGAGTATAACCTTTCGCAACGAGTCGAGCTTTATACCTCTCGATCGTCCCATCTGCTCTATATTTAACTGTGAAGACCCATTTGCAGCCAACGACCTTCTTTCTATCAGGTAAACTGCATCTTTTCCAAGTGCCATTCTTTTTCAGAGCACTGATTTCCTCTTCCATCGCCTTTCGCCAATGTTCAGTCGCAAGAGCCTCTTCAACTGTAGCAGGAAGTTTGGTACCATACAAAGCAGTATTGAAGGCAAGAGCACTTTGCGACAAGTTTCCTTCACTAGGATTCTCGACCGGATATCTCGATTGTTTCGCCTCATAGTCTGGGCCGTACCTCTTCGGTGGAACACCCCGAGTAGTCCGGGGAGGCAAAACATAGGGAATTTCCCTACTATCTGGAGTATCATCCTGGGACACAGTCTCTGTGCCATGTCCTGTATCAGCAATCTCAATTATAGGAACATCATCAACCATATCAGCGCTATTATCCAAACTACTCACCTAATGATCAGACAGGACTAGAAGTGGCAATGAGGAGTGTGGCTGAACAACTTTAGGACATGACTCAGTGGCAGTACCTACTTGATCTTTCGGGTCTGACTCAAACATAGGGACTGAACCAACTAACCATCCGAGATCGTCATTCACCCTCTCCCCCTGACATCGAGGATGGTGATAGTAAAAATCACCCTCGAGAAAATCACAATCCATAGTAGTATGTATCTTCCGAGTAGACGGATCATAGCACCTATATCCCTTTTGGTTTCTCCCGTATCCCACAAAAACACATTTGTCGGCTCTTGGTTCAAGTTTATTACGCACTCGCTTAGGTTGATGGATAAAGACACTACAACCAAAGATGCGGGGTGGCAGAGAATGGGAAAATGTAGGGGGTGGAATGTTTGGAAGGTGTCAATGGGTGTGTGGTAAGCTAGGATTTTTGTGGGTAGGCGGTTTGTGAGATAGTTAGCGGTGGCAATAGCTTCAGGCCAAAGATATGTGGGGACACGGGATTCAAGCATGATAGCACGGGTTATCTCAAGAAGGGTTTTGTTTTTTTCTTTCAGCAACTCCATTTTGCTAAGGGGTATCAGGACATGAGGTTTGGTGGATAAGGCCTTTATTAGTGAAGAAGGTCTGCATGTTATGGTTCACAAATTCTCTACCATTGTCAAAGCGGAGAATTTTAGGCTGGGCATGAAATTGGGTACAAATCATATGGTAAAAATCAACACACCTCATACACTTCAGATTTATGTTTCAAAAAATATATCCAACTCATGCGAGTGCAATCATCAATAAAAATAACATAATACATATAACCATGAATACCAACAATAGGCGCAGGGCCCCAAACATCAGAGTGGATAATCATAAAAGGAACATCAGTTGTACTCAAACTACTATGATAAGAATGTTTGTGACTCTTTGCCAAAATACAAGTTTCACATTTGAACTCGGATTTATTTCTAACTAATGTAGGAAAAAGTTTCTCTAAGTACCCTATCGACGGATGTCCAAGCCGACGATGCCAAGTCCACAATTGTTTTTCATCAGACCCACGAACAAGAACTGTGTTGCCTCTTTGAGTCTCCTCCTCGAAGTAGTAAAGTCCACCTCGTTCAGTACCACGCCCAATAGTTCTTCCTGTTTGAGCATCCTGCACAATACAACAACCGGGTTTCATAAGAAAAGTGCAATTAAGCTCCTTCGTGAGGTGACTCACAGATAACAATTTATGAGACAAATCAGGGACATATAAGCAATTTTTTAAAGTGAGTCGACTATTAAAACAAATAGCTCCAGCTCCTCCCACTTTAATTTCATCCCCATTCGCAGTTTTAATTATATTTTTTAACGGCCTTGTACTGTCAACAAAATCATTAGGGTCATAGGACATCGTGTCCGTAGCCCCGCAATCGAAAATCCAACCACCTCGAAAAATATTTAAAGCCGTGCCATGTGAGGGAGATAAGTCACGTGAGTTAGAAATGGCGTGACCCTCCCCCCCACTATTTAAGAGTGGACTCCTGTACTCAACAAAAGCCAAGGGTTTTTCAAACCCTAGCTTTTTTATTGAAGCGCCGTTTTTGAGAGAGTTTTGTTCTCTCTCTTTGATACCTGCTGTCCCATTTAGAGCTACTCCTTCTTCCCTGTTGCCTTCTTCCTCGTTTGTGCTTGCTCCCATGGCGGCTCTGCCGGTTCTGTTTTCGAAGCCTTGATGTTCTCTGACTCCCTTTTTCTTTGTGTCCGGCCACCACTCCGGGTAGCCCACCAGTTTAAAACACTCACTCTTGGTGTGTCTTGATGCACCACAGTGAGAACACTTGAGATGGCTCCTTTCGTCATTTTTCCGGTATGATTTCCCTTTAACAGCATATCCTCCTCCATAGCCCGATGAGTCATTTTCAGATGAGGGCCTCTTCATGATCCCTCTTCTTTTATTTTCACGCCGGATACATGCATAAGCTTCTTCCACAGTAGGAAGAGGGTCTTGAATGAGTAAGTCCCTTCTGTCTTTATCAAAGGTTTCATCAATTCCTGCCAAGAATTGATATAACCTGTTGTTTTGTGTGATTTGGTTATATATGATGATATCTTGTGGGTCTTTCATGGGATTGGGTAATCTCCTGTCTATCTCCTTCCATAGATTCAAAAGCTTGTTGTAATAAGTTTCTATGGAGTCATTTTCTTGCTGGATCTTGTTTGTACGGACAGTCAGATCGAAAATTTGTAACCCATCTCTTCCACTGTTGTACAGGGTTTCGATTCCAGACCATAAGACCTTTGCTGTTGGGAAATCAAGAAATTGATTCACCAAATCCGGGTCAATGTTCTCTAATATCCACGCAACGACAATCGAATCATACCGTGTCCATTGGTTGTACTCTGGGTCGTCTTTGGTCGGTGGATTAGCAATGATGCGCTTGAGCTTTCCACGACCATTAATGGCCAGTTGCATCAGCCTGGACCATTTGGTGTAATTGTGATTGTTCAGTTTTTCAGTGAGGATTGGGGTCTGTGTGTTTGGGGCTGGTTCAATGGGCTGTTTGTTGGGGTTTAACAGTTGAAACAGTTGCAACAATTGCCCCATTGTTACTAGCTGATCTGTTGTTGCAATGGCTCTGTTTTCGTCTTCCATTTCTGGTTTTTTCGATTTTTATTAAAGGTAGGTTCCGGGTATATGATGAAACAGCAAAAACGACTCAGAATCGTTGCTGCTCTGATACCATGATTTCGAGTATAAACAAGGTTTAGGGGTTTTAATCTGTGTTGTTATTCCATTGATATGAACATCGGTATATATACATCAAGCTACACTAGGTTTACCATAAATAAATCACGCCTAATATGTAAACTACTATATTTACAATTATACTGAGAATAACGTAAATATTCTCCATATTCTAACAGTAATAAACATATATAGTTTCAATACTATTTTAATTTCTTGTCTATATTCATTACGATAATACTTTTTTTTTATATTTTAGAAATGATATGTCAATAGAGATAAGTGTTTTTCCTAAATGATTAATGTGTTGTCCAATAATGAAAAGATAATATCTTAATTGTTTAAGGTTAAATCATACATATTAATAAATATTTTGGAAAATGACAAATTTCATTCTTAGACAGCCTTAACAAATGCAATTATTTTAGTGAATTATATATAGTCGATTACTTGATTATATGGTAATATTTTGCTTTTTTTTACGCACTCCAATATATTAATTTGACCTTTAATATTTTTAATTATATATAACAAAAATATAAAAAATGAATATTAATAATTCTTGCATCAAATCCAAGTAGATTTCAATTGATATGTTTGACATTTTCCGGAACGAAGGGAGTAATATGTTTGACATTATTAATTTATTTTTTTATAACTCTATAAAATACTCGCGTGATTTTTTTATTTTGTTCTATCCAATAAGGTTTGCTAATTTTTATTTTTTTCTATGATTTACTCTTGTTTTACTCTCATTTTACACATATTTAACTTATCATTTCATGTTATTTATAGAATTCGACCATTTCTTCATACATCACACTTTTTAATTTTTACCCTATTTTCTTCCATTTTTTTGTTCTCACAAAGATTGTACTTGTGACAAATACCATAGGACAGAGAAAGTAGTATAGTATAATATATTACAACTAAATTTATATGTAATTTTTAAAAATGAATAGTAAATTTTCAAATTAATAACTATGAATATAAATATAAAACGAAAAACTTTTATCTTAATTTTCTATTTTTTTATATCAAAGTATAGTTACGTAAATGTCAAAAAAATAATAAATTCAATGCTAGAAGTTGGAGATCAAAATATCTAAGTGGTTTTTTTTTTTAAATCCTATATAACATATGAATCTATCTAATAATACTTCTGTCTCTTACTCCTTTTTGATTCGCATCAATTTTTTTTAGTTTATACTAATTTTATACCTTTTTTTATTTTTGACAATTGTCCCTCTTTTTATCTTTTAATCTTATTTTCAAACTTATTTCTACTGTTCATCTTAACCGTTTATTTCTAACATCAATTTATTTTTGTTTTTATTTTCTCATTCCTACTTTCTACTAAATTTTTTATAATTTTTAATTATATACATTTTAAAATACTAATTAATAATTAATTAAATTAGCATATTAAAAAGTATACAGTAGCAAACGAGACACTTGAAAGGAATGACAGGAGTAATTGACGAGGGTATTTGATAAATTTAGTCCAAGACGGCAAGACTTTAAACGACATATGAATGACTAATGACATAATGTTCAAGCTACCCAATATTGACTACTGACTTTGCACAACCTTTCTTTTGATGATGCTCAAGTGTTCAAATGTCTTCATAACTTATACTTCCTTCATTTCATTTTAGTTGAATCATTGGGTTTGGCACAATATTTAAGGGCTGATAAATCAGTATGATATAAGTGGGGATGATGTATGATTGATGGTGATATGTGAGATAGAAATAAAAAAAAATTATTATAAATAGATAGTGGTTGTGACTTGTGGGTATATTAAATAATTAATGGGATGATATATGATTGATAGTGATATATGGTATGAATAAAGTGAGGATA
>JPXE02000208.1:18935-29854 GCA_000753965.2 Amaranthus hypochondriacus | reverse complement strand
AACCGGGGGCTGATGTCCCGGAGAAGCCCTCCGATGATTAAGTCAGATCAGAGAGGAAGTATAATAATAATAAATAATAAATAATAATTAATAAATAATAAATAATAAATAATAAATAATAAGTAATAAATAATTAATAATAAATAATAGATTTGCTACAATTTTATATAATAATATAATATAATATAATAATAATTTATTAATTTGAATAACAGATTTGGGTGGCAAGACAAGTCGGTGAGCTGAAAATTCAAGGATAGGACCCAAAAGACCGCAAATGAGAATTTAACACGTGTATATATTTACCTAAATTAGAAAATTACTGATATTTTATAGTCTAATTATAATCTAATTATAATTTTTTACTAAATATGGTCAGTAATTTTTTACGAGATAATAGATGGAGGATTAATTCTATTGATTAATTCTATGGATAATTACTAATCATATCTAGTAAAAAATTATAATTAGACTAATACGGTGATATCTCGTAAGACCGTTTTTTAACAACTCGTTTTTTATGAGACCGTTTTACCATGAGACGGGCCCATATAATTAGTCGATTTCTTTAAATGATTACTTTAAAATCGTAAGTGGTCTTTTTAAGGTTAGAAGCAATCACTCTAATATTATAAAAAAATGAATAATTTAAAATTGTCAGTGACCATTTTAACGTTATAAGTGATAAGTTTAAAACAAAAAGTATATATTGGTCAGCCCAATAGAGATGATCTTACTGTGAGACCTATCTTATTTAAGAATAGGTGCTCTCTTGAGAGACCGTTTTATATAAAGACGACTCTCAAAAGTCCAGCCAAAATCTATAATTAAAGTTGTTAGAATATATATTTAGAATTAAATTGAGCTTTTGAGTGTGGTCTTTAAAAATTACGATATGAGTAAGAATTTGTGTTTAAGAATTAATGTTGTTTTAATTGCTTTATTCATCTCTTACAACCAACTTTTATTCAAAAAAAAAAAAAAACTCCCAAATATTGTGGAAATATTAAGATAACGGTTTGATCCGTTTCCCACTCCTCTGATCTACAGCATCCTTCTATCTCTAACAAAACTCCCAACGTTTCTTTCATTCAAAAAATTGAACACTGAAAATTTTACCCGATCATTTTCTGATTTTTCTATCATTTTGATATTTTTCACTAAGATCTTTCATCAAATGGTTGTTTTATTCATGGCTTCATCATCGCACAATTGAAAGATCGAGCTTACTTTGGTATTCATTCCTCATTTTATCTTTGTTTTTGTATGTTTAGTTTAGTTTATTTCTGAAGTGGGGTTTTTGATTTAGTTTTTGGTATGTTGATTTTGGATTGTTTTGGGTAATGGATGAATTGGGTTTTTTCAGATGTTAATTGAAATTATACTCATTTGCAAAAAGGAAGTCTAAGATACTAAACCGTAGAATTTCCACGACCAATACCGGCTTTTAGTCGCCGACTTCCGTCATTGACCACCATCAGACTGCCGTAATTGGTGCTGGTTGCTGCGCCGGTTGCCGTAATTGACCACAAAAGTCCTAAAAACTCACTGCTGTTACGCCATTGGCATTGTTGCTGCCTGCGTCACTGCCGTAAGCGCCCTGACCACCACCTTCAATACACATTAAATCTACAATTTCAGGTAATCTTTTGAGATCCCTAAAATATTAAGGTTTCTTGAATTCAAGTTAATTTCGTATTTGTTATCATCTTGAGAGATTGAGAAATAGGGTTTATTGAATTGAATGTTCTTATTGATTAATCACCAAGAAGCTGCTGTTGAATTGGCCAATGAATCGGTAAATTTTATCACCATTTATTTCATTCATTATTGTGATTGTTAGAAATATTAACTAATTAATTAAAATATATACTAAATTTGAGCAATATAATAACAGCTTGCTCCTTTTTGCCCAGATTTTTTTAATGTAGTATAAATGAATAATTTTTATGGGGTTTTTCATATATGCTCTGTATTTTTACTACACTAGTTGTGGGGCTGCGTGCTACGCACGCGGTCCCCCAAGTTAAACTATCGATTTTCAACTATTATATTTGAGTGTTCTATTTTGATTTTTCTAAATTTGAGTGTTCTATTACATTAAAGCTATTATATTTGAGTGTTCTATTTTGATTTTTCTAAATTTTATTATAAGATATCTATTAATAATATTGGAGTGAATTTGGGATGAGAAGTCTTCAATGTAATGTAGAGAAGAAAGCTAACCCTTGATCCCTCACCATTTGATAGCCACAACACCCAAATTCAATCAACAAAGTGGGCAATTTCTCAAAAAAACAAAAACCAAGCTATAAGGATGAATCTTGTACTACTCAAGATCTTGGAATGTTCATACACATTCACAAATACAAAGGAATGAAGATCCAATGTTGATATTTTTATTCAAAACTGAAATCTGAATTTTACAAGGCCAATTCCATCTATATATATAGTTTTTGATGGATAAATGCATTCCTCCAACTAGATAAGGCTCCTAATCTGTTTATAACGATTAGTAGGAGCACGTGCAAGTCATGTGTTTTATTAAAACAGTAAACTTAAGCTAAAATACAAGCTAACTGATATCAGTAGCCACCTGTCAGACAGGCGACCTTCCCTTTGATTTCTATGACCCTTCTAGCCTTCTTCCAAGCTATTTTTGTGCATGAGTGGAAAGTTTGTACTGCAAATATTATGTTCCTGCCCTAGGTGGCCTATCAAAGTGACTAAGGTGCTCTGACCAGGTCTTCCTAGGTCTGTTGTTCAGTAGTTGCACCAGTTCTTGTTCTGTGCTGGTTGGAATGTTTTCTGCCTGGGGTACCTTCAGCCCTGGTTTTGATGGGTTACCCATGTTGTGTAGCAGTGTTCCTGGGCCCAGATATGATGGCCCGAGTGTCAAGATTCCAAAACCCTCCTCCATTACCTTTGAACCTTCAGGAGCTGATTTGTGCAGGGTCATGAAGGTCACCTGCTTGCTGGCTTTGTTCAATGCTTTCTGTGTTCTGACTTCAGCCCCTACTGTGTCCTCTGTGCTTCCTTTGGCTGTTTCACCTTGTTGGCTTAAGTCATAGTTAGTCTTTTTGTGCTGCATCTAGAACATCCAAGGTGGTTCCTTAGGATTTGATAGCTCTGCACCCATATTTGGTGCAAATATAGAACAATAATGAATCAAAATACACAATTTGTAAGCATTTTCAGATGCACAGCTGATCCAATTATGGGTGGTAAAGTTAGGTTACACACGCAGTAATTGGATGGGAAGCAATGCCACTTGAACCATTCAAGAACAAGACTACTTGTGCTTGACAAGGCTGGTTTGGAATGCCTCAATCAAGACACTCCTGGCTTTCCCTTGAACTTTGAGAGGTGCCTTCTGTGTAGGGGAGTGAATCTTGGGGATAGGTAGGCAAATCTTGAAACACACAAGATTTAACCCAAGGAGGAGGATGAACTGATCCTCAAAGAACAAAGCTAACACAGCAATGAACAATACTTTGTATTTCTGAAATTCAAAAACTAAATTCTATTACATGTCTTGGCTCTTATTTATAGGCCTACGATATAAGGAAAACACTTAAGACATAAGAGGATGAAAAAAAAACTAATTATTAATAGCTAATGGCACTCTTTTTTTAGCACGTGCCTAATTACAACACAATGAAAAAAAGGCAGCAGTGCACAACACATTCTGACAGCAAACTTGCGAGCAGGCTACCTTTCGTGCTCGTTTTTGGAGGTCTTCTCATGCTTGAAAATGGGCTTCCAATGTCTTGATGGAAAGATCCTAGTGTAGAGATTCCATTTCTACCTTTGTAACCCTCTAAGCTTTTCAAATCGTTTCTGAAAAACCTCGTGTAGGTGGGCTGCTCGTCAGATTTTTAGTCATTGATTCTGACAGCATTATGTGGCGAATGAGTGACCTTGAGCTCCTTTTCTTGTGGGTTTCTAAGGCTTGTGAGGAGGTTCTTAGGACTTGGATGACTAGTCCCATGTGCAAAGATTCCGAAACTACCCTGGTGTCCCCAAAGATGCTTAGGTGTGATCTATACAACCCCACCAAGGTGCCCTGGTCGTCATATTTGGGCTGTTGGGTTTGTTGGGTTTTTTTTCATGATTGCACCATCTTCTGTGTAGCATGTGTAAGACCTGCATCATGTCCAACATGGTGCAACAGCTCCTGCATTCATCTTTAAAACAATATATCTAGATATATTATTTAGAACTTACTTTAACCTAAAATCTGGTATTAGTTAGAATTTACTCAAACATAAAAGAGTAAATATTCAATAAAGGATCAATCGGAATTGGAAGCATTATTACAATGGTTAGGTTTGCTTAATCCAAACTCCAAAAATCTTGCTCACATAAAAGTACTGACGTTGGGGTAACATAAATGCTGATGAATACACTAATAATTACACTCAAAATCAATAGAACATAATTTCTTGGCTATTTCAACTAATTATGTCATCCACACCCACCCAAACTAACTTAGGTGAAAGCACCAAGTATAGGAGTAGTGTTGCCTCTTTCGGCATCAAGCCCTTGATCATTATGAATTCTATTACCACTTTGTTTCTTCTGATTCTAATAATTATAACATACATACATTGATAGCATAACTCCTAACTGAAAATATCAATAAAGTAATGAATTAGCATAAGACACAAAGACACTAAAGTAAGAATCATGAAATACAAAAATTAATTTTAAATTACTTACCCTATTGAAGCGTAACGAAGGGTGGGAAACCTTCCTTGCAATGCCCTCTTGAAATTACGCCCTTAACTTGCCCAAATACTTGCAACCCAAAAATCCCCAGAAATGACATAAAGAGCCTTGTTCAGAAAATTCAGCAATGCACTTTTTTTTTTTTTTTTTTTTTTTGAGTTAAAAATTCAGCAATGCACTTAGTTTGGATAGTTCTTGAATGATAGACTTGAATCTTTGATGTTTCAAGGCAACCAATTCCTCCCTATAATCAAGACTACTCTCAATTATAGTAGGTGACAATCTTGGAGTACTCAAGATTGGTGAGCACTCACACTCAAAAAAAACAAAGAAGAAAAACAAGTCCTTAACACTTCAATTCGTGCAGCCCAAATCCCTCACACAAAGCCCCACACCGAGTTCTTGCAAACAAAATCAGAATATTCTGATTTGGGATAATTCTTGAATCAATTGACTTGGATCTTGAACCATGCACCGTATTTGGAGTCAAGGATTCTCCTAACACAGTGATGAATCAAATCCAAGAAGTCTTGATGCAATCTTGGATGCAACGAACCAAATATGATCAGTGCAATGCCTGATCTTGATGCAAAAACCTTCTAGCTTCACTCACTAGTTAGGCCCAACACCCTCACTTTTATTGGCTTCACTCACCAATCATTTGGGATCTCATTTGAGCCTTCACTCTCAATCATCATTTGACATCTTGCAGACTCTCTTCTTCTCTTGATTCATGCTTCACTCACACACAAGACTCAAAGTGATGGAATTAACCCCTTTAATTCCCTAAAACATTTCTTAATGAAATGAAGAACTTTTTTATTAAAAATCTCAATTGTCTTTATTACAAGCTAATGAGCCCTTTATATAGAGTCTCGTATCTAAGATGACAACTACATGGTTTAACAACCCTTACATTTATTAAGAGACACGTGCTAAGTCATGTGCACTTTAATCAAAGCAAAATAGAACCAAAATCAAACAATGTTGCTGTCAGAATTTTCATGCGACCAGGGGACCTTCTGCCCATTCTCTAGCTGTATTTCCATGCTTGAAAATGGACTCCCAATGGCTTGATGGAAAGATCCTAGTGCCAAGATTCCATTTCTATCTTCCCAATTCCATAAGTCCTCAAGATCTGTCCTGAACAACTCCCTCAAGGTAGGCTGGTCAATGGTTTCTGATTTCAGCTGCTGGTCATGTTCTTCTATCAACTGGGTGACCTTCAGCCCTTCTTCTTGGTGTCTTGCATTGATTGTAAGGAGCCAATTTTGGTCTTGATAGGAAGCCCCATGTATATAGATGCCACTTCCATCCTTCATGACCTTCCAAACACAAGTATCACCTATGGACAAGGCTTGCAAGGTCGGCTGTTCAGCGGATCTCTGAAAATGGCTTGTGCCCCTGAGTGCACACTATGTTGCTGAACTTTGTTGAATAGCCATGCACACATGCCATTTGCTTGCTTGCACAAGACATTGCATAGTCTTGTATGTATAAAAGACCTGCACCATGTCCAACATGGTGCACAAACCCATATATTAAACAAACTAACCAAGTTGATTAACTTGCTTGTGTTGCCCCCACTCCAAGTAATTTGTTGCATTTTTCCTTTCTTAGCAAAAACTCTACCTCGAATCTTGGTAGGATTGAACTCAACAAATATACTCACATGAACATACTCCAATGTAGATGATTTTTCAAGCACAAAATCCACCTTAACAAACCTACACTTGCTAGCTTGTTGTATTTGTAAATCAAACCATAATCTTGAATCATAATCAACTACTTCACAACACTCTATAACATCATCTTTCTCTATGCAATTTGTCTCAATGACCTTTTCAAGATCCTTAAGACTTTTACCACAAATTACTTCAACATCCTCTTCAAGACTCTCAACATTCTCTACATAGGGTGCTTTAACCACCTTTTCAAGATCATCAATCATCCCTTCACAAGATGCTTGCGTAACCTCTTCATTACCCTCCTTATTGCACGGTTCTGGATATTCATCATGGCTAGTGGACTGAATCTTGGGTGGGAATCCGTTCTTATGTTGCAATCTTTGAAGATGCGTCTTATATGATGAATGCCACACTCCAATGCCCACAAACAATCACCCAACGTGTCTTACCAACAAACAAAACACAACATGTATTGATAGTTTCTTGAGTTGATTGACTTGGTTCTTGAACCCATAAGGCAATCAACTCCCTATCAAAACAAGGACTACTCTCAGTTTAGGATAGGTGACAATCTTGGACTACTCAAGATTGATGAGTATTTTCCATACTCAAAACAATGAAGACAAAACTCCAATGTGTATTTTTATTCAAAATCTCAAATCTGAATTTTTGATACAAAGCTAATGCCATCTATTTATAGGCATAAGATGGGAGGGAAAATATAATAATACTACTAATGACTTAGCAAAGCTATTTACAACGGCTAGAAATGCCACGTGCCACTCATGAGTAATTAAACAAACACCGAAACAGAATCTGTTGCTGCTGCACAATTTCTTCAGAACAGCACGCTGACCAGGCGACCTTTAGCCACGTTTTTCGTGGTCTTCCTGTGCTTAGAATTGGCTCCTAAGGTCTTGATGGAAATCTCCCATTGTAGAGATTCCATTTCTATCTGTTGGTCCATGGTTTTCTCGCAAATGCTGCTGTCAGAATTTCTTCGATTGGGCAACCTTGAGCCTCGTTTTGAGTTGCCTTCCCGTGTTTGGAATTGGACTCCTAAGGACTTAATGGAAAGCTCTCAGTGTGGAGATTCCATCCCTACCATTCATGACCTCTAGCTCTTCCTGGTTAGCTTGGTACAATCCATGGAAGGAGAGTGGGTCAGCTGATTTATGGTCAGTAGCTGTGCAGTACTTGACAGCATTTTCTGACGACAGGGTGACCTTGTGCCATGATTTTAGTTGCCTTCCTGTGCTTGGACATGGACTCCTAGGGTCTTGATGGAAAGATCCCAATATGGAGATTCCATCCCTACCCTTCAAGCCCTCCAAACTAGTTGCATCATCTCTGTATAGGTACACCAAGGTAGGCTGGTACACGGTTTCTGACATCTTTGGTTTTGCTTCGTCATTCTCCAATGCTTTAAGCCTATCTTTTGCCAAACCACAAACTAGATTCTCAACTTTAAGCACAAGTTTCTCAATTCTTTCATCTGCTGCTCATGTGTACATTTGATGAGTTCATATTCTAAGACTCAATAAGGGTGAAAAGGAAAGGAAAGAAAGAAAAGAAAGAAAAGAAATTTTGTGCACTAAAAAGAAATCACAAAATCAGAAGATATTTGAAAGTTACACAACAAAATTTTAGTTTCTGTATGTATCCCCTTTGCTACTGTTAACCCAACCAACCAACCTCCACTATCAATGAAATTTGGTGACAATAACCTCCAAGATGTCTAAACATTTCTCCAATTGAAAAGACTCCAAAATATTGTGTGGTTTAATCACAATGCAAATTTTCCTTCACACATGCAGCCTGAATTATTGCTGTGACCTTTTGGAGTGTATTTGGGTGGGTGATCTTTATTGCAATGTATAGAAGAAGCCCAGCCTTGATCCCTCACAACTTGATAGCCAACAAGCCCCAAATACAATCAACACAGTGATTGCCTTCACAAAAACAACAATACTTCAATGATGAATCTTGGATTGAAAGACTTGGATCTTTGATTATCCAAGGCCAACAATCCCCTAACACACCCAAGGACTACTCTTGAATGCACTAGGTGAAGATCTTGGACTACTCAAGATCAATAAGTGTTCATACACACTTAGGAAACACAAGGGATTGAAAAATCCTATGATGTATTTTATTTTCCAAAATCAAAGTTGTTTCTTACAATCTATAAGCCATCTATTTTATAGGCTTTAATGGGTGGGAAAAACAATTAAGACATAAGGGGATGCAAATAATTAATTATCAACGGCTATACACACGTGTTCCATCACGTGCAAACTAAAACTAAGTGAAAAAAGGACAGCAGCACATTAAAAATTCTGACAGCAATCTTGCGGGCAGGCGACCTTCGTGCTCTTTTCTGGAGGTCTTCTCGTGCTTGAAAATGGGATTCCAAAGGCTTGATGGAAATATCCTAGTGTAGATATTCCATTTCTACCTTCAATACCCTCTAAGCTTTCCAAATATGTTCTGCACAACCTCGTCTAGGTGGGCTGCGCAGCTGCTGTTGGCTCATTTTTTCTGACAGCAAGTTGGCCACTGGGTGTCCTTTGGCACTTGTTTTTTGAGAGCTTCCCATGATGATTAATAAGAATTTAAGGTTTTGGTGGAAAGGTACATGTGGGGAGATGCCAAAACTAGTCTCCATGTCCTCTATGCCTTGGGATTCATCGTGCACAATCCTTGCAAGGGTGCTTGGTCAGCAGGTCGTGTCTGACAGCTTTGTGTGCTTGCTGTGGCATCTTGTGCTATCTTTGGTTGTTCCTTCTCATTAATTAATGCTTCCGTAATTGCTTCACCTTTGATCAAAGACACTTGCACGTTTTTTTTCTACAACTCCACTGATGGCATAAAAGGACTCTCCAAAAACCAGACTCAAAATTAGCCAATGTGAAAAAAAGAAACAATGAAAAGACTCCAAAATGAGGGATAAAAGATAAAATACAGAAGACCAGAAGAAGTTCAGTTATCCTGTACTTTGCAAAAACTCCTTGAATGTGTCTTTCAAGAAACCTAACAAACGTATGAAAAAGTGCAAGAATGATGTGTTTTAATGCATATGGGATACGTATTGATAATGTGGTGAAAATGGAAGCCAATGGAAAGGTTCTTGATGAGTTTTCGAAGACCACTCACCAATGTATAGAAGAATTGATTGATTCTGGCAGCCTATAAAGAAAAAATGGATATCTTCTTCTCTACTCCACCAATTCCCTTAATTCCAAAGCCCAAAGTTCCCTAACTCCATGAGGAACATGAGGTAAAAACAATTTTCAAAATTTCCCACAAAACATCCTTCAACTTGATCAAACTTCCAGCACCAAAAACTGGCTGAATTCTAAATTTTCTTCCCCTTCAATTTCTTTGTATTTTTTTTTTGTTCTTCCTTGCGTGCCTTGCCCTTTTCGTGAACCTTGCTCTGATACCAATTGGACTGAATGTGACCACAACATGAATATTGTAGTAATTCCATAAAAATATTGTATTCAAGTGAGTTTTTGATTTTTTTCTAACATTTAAGGTATTTTATGTATGTAACTTATCATGATATGTATCTCTATTTTATTCTCTTATTAAACTCATATTTTTAACTGCTTTCTTTTTGTTTTTGTAGGCTATTGTTGTTTGTGATATATAACAAAGGGTTCAATTAATTTTTGTTTTACTATTGGTAAGCTACATACTTCTTATTTGCAATTGTATTTACTCATATTTATTTGTCGTTGTTTCTACATACTTGAGCTCCCATGTATGTTTGCTGTCAACAATACTTCATTCAGAATTAAGTTTGCACAACCCAACATCTTTTTAATCATTTCTTGAGGATGCACTAGCAAATTAACACCTGCACACATTTTGAATACAAACACAACACTTAACGACACTTGCTGTAATCTGTTTAGCTGTTGTTCTGAATTCTGCTAGTTGTTGTTCTGTAATCTGTTGAATTGTTGTGCTGTGATCTGTGAGCTGCTGTATATTTCCTATTCAGCTGTCCATACCGTATTCTGAAGCATAGAACATTCCTGTTAGGACTGACACTTTTTCTAAATTGCACCCATGTTACACATACTGGAAAGAAACTTTTCTAACTTGCACCCACTGACACAAAACGATCTTCCCACTGATTTCCGCCTTCAACTACTGTTCAGAGTGTAACCCATCTACTGTTGATGTTGTTCAATGTGCCGATCCACGGAAGACACAACCAAGCTGCACATGCTGCTGCACATTCTGCTATGGATGTTTTTTGCGTGCTGATTGTTTGCTGCACTACAGTCTTGCTGGCATTTGTTTGCGTGCTGCTGATCTAAACCAAATGCACTCTGATCTGAGGTATTGCTTGTTGCTGTATTGCTGCATACATACTCTTGCTAGTCATGTTTCACCAACCTAAATTTAAGTAGACAAAATGAGGAACACAATGGGAGATAAACAGTAAATAAATCCAAATTTAGGTAAAATCAATTCCTAAACACC
>JPXE02000208.1:0-12447 GCA_000753965.2 Amaranthus hypochondriacus | reverse complement strand
CTATTAACTATTAACTATTAATTATTAACTATTAACTATTAACTAGTAACTAGTAACTATTAACTATTAACTAGTAACTATTAACTAGTAAGTATTAACTATTAAGTATTAACTATTAAGTATTAAGTATTAACTATTAACTATTAACTATTAACTATTAACAAGTAAGTATTAAGTATTAAGTATTAAGTATTAAATATTAACTATTAACTATTAACTATTATCAAGTAAGTATTAAGTATTAAGTATTAGGTATTAAGTATTATGTATTAAGAATTAACTATTAACTATTAACTATTAACTATTAACTATTAACTATTAAATATTAACTATTAACTATTAACTATTAACTATTAACTAGTAACTATTAACTAATAACTAGTAACTATTAACTAGTAAGTATTAACTAGTAAGTATTAAGTAGTAAGTAGTAAGTATTAAGTATTAAGTAGTAAGTATTAACTAGTAAGTATTAAGTAGCAAGTATTAAGAATTAAGTATTAAGTATTAAGTATTAAGTATTAAGTATTAAGTATTAAGTATTAACTATTAACTATGAACTATTAACTAGTAACTAGTAACTAGTAACTAGTAACTATTAACTAGTAAGTATTAAGTATTAACTATTAAGTATTAACTATTAAGTATTAAGTATTAAGTATTAAGTATTAACTATTAACTATTAACTATTATCAAGTAAGTATTAAGTATTAAGTATTAGGTAGTAAGTATTATGTATTAAGAATTAACTATTAACTATTAACTATTAACTATTAACTATTCACTATTAACTACTAACAACTAACTAGTAAGTATTAAGTATTAAGTATTAAGTATTAAGTATTAAGTATTAAGAATTAACTATTAACTATTAACTATTAACTATTAACTAGTAACTATTAACTAGTAACTATTAACTAGTAAGTAGTGTGTAGTAAGTATTAAGTATGAAGTATTAAGTATTAAGTATTAAATATATTTGTTTATTTTGCTTTAGGTTGATTTGGCTCAATTGAATGTAAAGTTTGTGGGAGATTGGACCCAAGTGACCCACATTAGTGTGAAATTGATAATTAATTGACTTTTTATTAACTATTAACTATTAACTATTAACTATTAACTAGTAACTATTAACTATTAACTATTAACTATTAACTAGTAACTAGTAAGTAGTAAGTAGTAAGTAGTAAGTATTAAGTATTAAGTATTAACTATTAACTATTAACTAGTAACTAGTAAGTAGTAAGTAGTAAGTAGTAAGTAGTAAGTATTAACTATTAAGTATTAAGTATTAAGTATTAACTATTAAGTATTAAGTATTAAGTATTAACTACTAACAACTAACTAGTAACTATTAACTATTAACTACTAACAACTAACTAGTAACTATTAACTATTAACTATTAACTGTTAACTATTAACTATTAACTAGTAAGTATTAACTATTAAGTATTAAGTATTAAATATTAAAATATTAAAATGGTAATCTGGTAGCTAGACAATAAACAAAAAAATGGTATTAATAATCTGGTAGCTAGACAATAAACAAAAAAATGGCAGCAAGTAGACTTGTGCATTGGAGCGAATAAGAGTTGGGTCGGAATTAAAGTATTAAAATATCAAGATAAGAATGAATAAGTGAAATTATATTTAAAAATTATGATATAAATAAAAAGAGTCTTTATAAATACTCTCTCTTTTCCATTTAATGGCAGATGCTTTTCGAAAAGCAGGGCTTTGCTCTGGAGCTGATTCTTGGATTTCATAGAAACAACAGTAGTTGCTTCAGATTTTGGTGCTGTAATAAACCCCTTCAATAACAATGTACCCAAATGCCATCACCATGCCACTATCTCTATCCTCTCCTCTTAGGAAAACACAATAAATTTGCATAATATATGGGGAAATCACACAATATCTTTTAAAATAATTATAATTATAACTTTAAACCCACAAAAATAAAATTAAAAAAAATTACTTGAGATGGTCTAATGGAATGTTCAGAACCAGCAATTCTTTCTAAATGCTCCTTCAATAACCTCATTGAAACATACTCTCTGATTATCTTCCTTGCGAAATACCTAGTCCAAGCAACACGTTCTTAAGTCTAAACATGATGCACAATAAGCTTCCAAAAGTATATATGAATGTTCTAAGACACAACAACAAAATCAACAAAGACAATGAGTGCTTAACACTGAACCTGTCTCCTTCAAGGCATCGGTTATGAAGCCACATTGTTTCATTCCCATAAAACCGGAAATTTTCTTGAGATATTCCTCATGATTCAACATTTCCTTACCATCATCCAAGCCTTTAAAGCACAAGGGACTATCCGTTTGAGCCAATGCAAGCAGTTCATCCATGGTGGCCATTGCAGCTTGCATGAACATTGTCTTCGCATACTTGCTGATCACTGAACCATTCATACAAATTGTCAAGGTAGAAATGTTGGAAACCTCATTTTCAAGGTTAGGACCAAAGCAAACTATTAACATCAACAATACATAAAGGATACCGAATACCAAACACCAATCACCAAGAAATTGAAATCAAACTACATGCCTAGGGGCTAGGAATAAAAAGCTCGAAAACATTTGATTTGAAGATACAAAAGCCAATGAATGGAATCTCTTTGTAGTAATCCTGTTAGGTCTCATCTCATTCTTATGCATATGCAATTATAAATAAAATATCAGATTAAGAAGCAGTCTCACTATTCAAATTGGCAATTGGCATATACAAACCATGTAAAAAATTTCAAACATATCCTAATTATGCATTAACCAACTTAGAAGACTACTGTCAATGGTTGCAAACCTAGCTCAAAACCTTAACAGCTCCACATGCAGTTAAAGATAATTCAATAAAAACAAAAAAAAAAAGCTTTAGAGAACCCCATTCAACCACACTATATAGTATATACATTCATCAAAAAAGAAAGTAGGAGTAATCTATATAAAGACATGATAAACCTACATCTATCTTCTTACAAAAAAAATCAGAAAAATTAATTATTTCAGCATATTAAAAGAGAAGATGAAGAAGATAAACTCCTTTCACAATAAAGAAAGATTCATTATTGAAGAGTACCTTGTAAACACAAAACATAGCAGGAATTTCATACAGGAAATTAACTGAAATTGCGCATGATTTAGATACAAAGTAATAACTGTTGTCAAATGATTCAACAAATCAATTGAAATCAACTGAAAACCCTAATTTAGATACAAAGCAATATAATCATTTTACACCCTCAAATTCCCAAATCAATTGACAAACCTGAAATTCCCAAATCAATTGACAAAATCCTAAAATTAAAGTTAGATTAATACCTTAATCTGCTTCATTGATTAGGAGATGACTCGGTTGTTCTCGAACTACGTCAAACGATGTGAAAGAGTATGGCTGAAGCAAGATATCAATGTCTTTGAAGGTTATTGTGAATCCAGAAGAAAACGAGACTACGAATACACCAAGTCTGATGATAATGATTTCACATCTATAGTACTTATTCTACTTTTAATTTCACAATTAATGTAAGTTTGGATAAAGAGGATTTTAAAAATGTTCCATCCACCACTCCACACTTAGAAAAATACTCAAAACACCCACATTGACTAAATTGAAAAATCAAAGCTCTTATCAATCTAAGACAATAACCCTTACAATCTTACCCTAACAAAGAAAAGAAACGTTTCATAAAGCAAGATGAATGTGAACCTCCAACAACAAAAGGCAAAATTTGATCTTAGAAATCACGTCAAAAAAGAAAGCAACCTCAAAAATGGCACGAAAGAAGTATCAAAAATCAAGTATTTGAGGCAATCACCATTCACCCAATCATTACAAAAAGAATTGATTTAAGCTAATCAAGGGAACAATAATCCATCAAATAAGACATGAACCATAACCCAAAAATTTTTGATAAAAATAAACCCAAAAAGCTTATTTCACCTATATTTCATATCCATTTATGCAATCTAAAATTATGTTCAGCCATAAATCTAAAGGAAAAAGCTTTAAAACATTTCTTTCTTCCATTACAATAATGCTAGTTATTTTAGTAACAATTAAGCAAAAGCAAAAAAGCTTCGACTAATTTTGATCATTTCATCATTGATCAACCAAATAACAACCCAGATACACCCAGTCTCCAAATCTTCTCATATCCATTTAAAATTTTTAGTTTTTAACTAATTTCATGCGAAGATTTGATATTTGCTACATTTTATTATGTGAAATTGAATTATGCAAAAAAGTGGGAACTAAAAGTCCCATAAACATGATTGAACAATTTTAAATTTCAAGGAAAGAACAAAAATGTAAGTTCTAAGTTAATCAATGTCATGCATGCAAAGATTAAAGATTTTAATTTTACTTTCTAACACTGATATTATAATAGAACTGAATCAAATAATAATGAAAAACTAACAAATGAGTAAATTTCCTGCCATTTCCAATAAATAACCCAAAAAGGAAAAAATAAAATGTAAAATCACAAAATCCGGTGCATGAGATGTAACTTGCCAAGATGACATTTAATTGCATATAGGAATAAGATACTCACAACAAAAGAAATAAATGCTATCCAGAAGTATGCATGCCATCCTGCAAAAAATACATACAGAAGATGAAAAGTAAACCAAATTAAGATATCAATTTAAAACGATGACAGAGGCACTGAGTTAGTAGGAGGAAATTCCATGGAATTTAAAAAGGGTTCCAAGTCCAATTGAAATGTAAAGGACAAAAGGAAACAAACCTTGATTCTTTTGAGAAGTTCATAGTCCAACAGTTCTTAGTCCTTTGCTCATTGCTTGACACTTTGAACGTTGACCGAAGTTCAACAAATCTCAATTTTGATAAACCTTGATTCTTTTGAGAAGTTCGTAGTTTAACTTGAGTGTAATCTTGCAGTAAGGAAAGGTGTTTGGATCCTCAAATGGTGAAAACAACCTTTATAAAGGCACTTACAACATTCAAATTTTTCAGTATTTACTTCAAAAAATGTATTGGTGAAAACAAGCTTAAATTTGAATGCAAATTTACAATATAGTAGGCAAATTCGAGTTTATGATACTTTTTTGCAACTAACCTAAAGTTATTCATACTCTTATAAGTTTGAAGGATTCATATTTAAATTGGTTATTTTTCAACTCAATGAATGTAATCCTAGTTAACCTCAACTAAATTGGAGATCAAAGAGGGAATCCTAGTTATTTTCCACCTATTCGACCAAGAGGAAGAAAAAGCTAAATACATAAATAGAAACCTAAAATCTAATCATTAGAGGCATATAACGTTCAAAGGTAGAAAACCTTTTATAAGGTGAATTCTGCTTTTAACCAGAAACTTCAAGAATATAATGAAGCAATATAAAGTACCTAGCAACTGCATAGCCAAGGTTGCAATCGAAACTGAAGCCACAAGAATCTTACTCCATAGTAAGATCTTTGTTTTGAAAGAGAGGTCTATGAGCATATGATCCTTAGTCGACTCAGTTCTGCACAAAACAAACTATTCAAGAATCTTGCACCAAAAGCATTACTACAAAATGGTTAATATAGAATCATTAAATGACAATTATATCCAAAATAGATGTCTTCAAAAAAAAAAAAAGAAAAAAAATGCTTATAGTTATATCAAGATTTAGCAACAAAATTAAAATAATTGAGATAAGTTGTTTTGAAAAAACAAAACCAACCTATGGATTGATATGGTATTACTGACTAAAAATTCAAAAATACTTCCAAGTGTGTTGTAAATTTCTTCAGCTCTGGGATGTGTTTCATCAGCAGAATGGAACTGGTGCACTCTACACTCTACCTCTATCCAGCTGCAACCAGGGATCTTCTGTACATTCTGCTCCTTCAACATTCCTCACACTCCATGGGCCAACTCCACATATAAATTCAGCTATGGAATGTACAAAAAACCAATTCAAAAACCCAATTCGAAACAAACGTTATACATAGAACAAGAACTCAAAAAGTAAAAAATAAAAAAAATCAAGGTCCTGCAGAGATAAACAGAATCAAAAACAAAATTCAAGTGACAAAAAACCCAAATCAAAATTCAATTCGAAAAATAACCATTAAAATCCAAACATAAGTCAGTAGCCAAAACCCTAGATTCAAGCGATAAGAAACTCAAATTAAACCCAAACAATAATTCGAAATAACCCGATTCAAAAATCCAATTCAAAACAAATTTTGTATATTCAAGAACTCAAAAAAAATATCAGGGTGCTGCAAGATGCAGAGATAAAAAAACGAAATCAAATTCCAATTCGAAAAATAACCATCAAAAAACAAAACCTAAATTCAAGTGACAAAAAACCCAAATCAAAACCCAAACAACAATTCAAAACCCGATTTAATAACCCAATTCGAAACAAATTTTATACATACAACAAGAACCCAATAAAAAACACAAAAAAATCATCAGGGTGCTGCAGAGATAAAAACCTATAATTTTAAGGAAAAATTTAGAAATGGAAATGGGTACCTTATAAAGCTTCAAAAAACTGAGAACAAAATTGTTAAGAATCAAGTATGAAATGAAATCAAAAATAAATTTCTAAAATTCAGATCAAACGAAACTCGAGCAATGAAACAGAGGCGGGAGGAAACGAATTACATGAAATAAGTTTAAAACAAAAATATATGTAGAAAATAAACACAAATATATCTAGAAAATCATATAACAAAAATGAGATTAAAACCCTAAATCTGACCTTAGAATTGACAAAATGAACTAACTTTTGGAAAAAAATGAACTCTTACCTCATTGTTAGATGCTTGATTTCTAGAAAAAAATTAAAAAAGATTATTTTGAAGCTTTAAACCTTTAGTAATGTCCTCGAAAAACAAGGAAGCTACAATGAGGAAGGAATGAGCGAGAAGAATTGCGAACCAGACAGAAAATGAAAATGAAAATTGAAGGTGGTTGTTGAGAGAGAACAAGAGGAGGACCAGATTGATATTCTAGGGTTTATGAGGGAATAGAAAGCCACAATCAGGTAAAAGGGGAATAGAAAGCCACAATCAGGTTTAACGGCTAGTTTGAGATTGGGAAAATTGAGTTTTTGTATTACTGTGTGTGTTAATTTCATTACAATGATCATATTTGGTTTATACTCCCTCCTATTTAGCTTAAATGTCCCATTTAGTTTTTTCACACTTGCCGAGACAACATTTTAACTCTTAATATCTCAAATTATCCTTAATTAAAAATTATAAAAATTTGATATTAATAAACTTTGTATTGAGACGAATCAAACAAGATCCCACATGACTATGTAAAACTTTTTAGATTAAGAGTAAAATACAAATTAAGAGTGATGAGTGAATAGTACCAAAAAACTAAATGGGACATTTAGGCTGAATAGGAGGTAGTATAATACAAGATCCTGTACCAAATCCCTAAGATTATGCTAATCAAATATTTGGAGAATATTATAATATCCTAAATAATCTTTCAGAATATTCAGAATATTTTGTTTCCTTTTCTAACACAGGGTTTATAGTTAAAGGATTATTCTCAGTAGGTTTTAACCCATGAACATTCTCAAATAAACAATCCTGGAATTCAGCCAGAAACAAACTATAATAATTATTCTTCTCAAAAAATTTCAACGCCCAAACACCATTACACACAAAATCAACCCTTAATTGATCAGGAAACATCTTCAATTGTAAATCCGTGGAAACCCTAACCCTAATTTTAGACCCAACCCGCAACTCCCAATACCCATTTTTCTCCTCCTCCTCCTCCTCCTCCTCCTCATCATCATCATTAGATTTCACAAACAAGTAAGAAGTACAACCATCAGCAGTTTTCCATTTAGAATCAGAAGTATCACCACCCATATGCCGATAAAGTTTAACAGCATTTTTTCGACCTAACCCAGAAGAAGTTTGAATTAGAGTAGATGAAACAGGGTATTTTAGCTTAAGAGCCTTTAACCTAGCTTCAACATCATCTAAAGAAGACGATGAAGGAGTAGTAGGTTGACGGGAATGAAAATATAACCGTTGAATTTGAGAGAATCTTAGATTGGGCAAAAATTTGACGGGAATGAAGGAGTAGTAGAGAATCTTAATGTGTGAGAGAATTGAGATTGAAATTGTGATTTGAAATTTAAATTTGGGAAATCGAAATGAAAATATAACGTCGAATGATAGTTACTCAAATAAATGAATTTTAGAGAGAGAATGAAATTTGAAATAAAATTGGGCAAAAATTTGTATTGGATTTTTATATAGGCCCAATGGCGGTTGTAGATTCGGCTTATTTTTAATCGCTAATACACTTGGTTAAGAAAAGGAAAAGACGAGAATTGGGTATTATTTCCGTTAGAACACGTGTTGTTTTCTCAGATAAATGTCCAAAATTCGATTCACATCACGTTATTTTTCTTCCGACAAAAAACAACAATCTCTATTGAGACCGTTACATTGTGAGACGACTTCAATTAGGTCAGCCTAAACTATTACAAAACTATTTTTGTACAAGTGGACGTTCAATTTTCATTGTTTTTTTTTTTTTAATATTTTTTGTTAATCAGTTGTTCTTGTGAGAGATCGTCTTTTAAATAGACTTCAAAACAAAAGCCCACATTCTTATTTTCTTTTTAATTTGTATTAATTGGGTTGTTTAACCCATCTATTTAACGCGCCTTTTGGAAAGACCGTCTCTCATAACAATTTGTGTTTGTTAATATACCTTTTATATGGACTCATCTCACGGTGAAACGGTCTCATACAAGAGTGATTGAAAAATAAAGGCAAAGTACAAACAGTTCGTCTTGTATAAGACTGTCTCATTATAAGACAAACCCATATAATTATTTTATTTCTCTAATTAATCACCTTAAAATTATGAGTAATACTTAAGGACACTAAATATAAATAAGTCAACCGAAAAAATAATTTTCACAATAATAACGTCTCATATAAATATTTGTGAAACCCAAAATAGCATGCTAAATATGCATTGTTTGTCTTGTCCGTAAAGGTATTCTTTGGTCTTATTCCAAAACTAAAGATCAATGAAAAAAACACTAATATTTATGTTTATTTTTTTTTGTCTCGTCAAATTGGTATAGTGGGAAAATTTAAGAAGCAATCAGAGAAAATATTCAAATGAGATAATTTATGAACACGAATTAAGAAATTATAGAATATAAGGCAAATGTATGAACGAGAAACAATAATTTGATAAAATAAATTTCTAGGAAATTATAAATATTTTCATTGGATTTTACTTTATTCTAACTATCAAAATAAAATACTAACAAAAAAAGAGATCACTATTAATAAACTAAAAATATGGAGTATAACATATATACTCCATTCGTTCCTTTTTGATGTTCCTATTTGGATTTTTTACCAAGATTAAGAAAAATGGAATCTTTGGTGGTAGTGGGTACTATTTTAATTATATAAGAGTGGGAAGTAATGATTGTATTGGAAGTATGAGAGGAAAAATAATTAAATAATAGTGTAATGTAATGATTGTATTGGAAATTTGGAAATATGAGAGAGAAAATAATTAAATAGTAGTGTGGAGTAAGGAAAATGGGGTTTTAAGGGGTAAAAGTGGGATGAAACTTTCCAAAAATGGAAAGTATTCTAAAGTGGAAAAACTTATGAAACTACCCGTTTTAGTAAGATGGAAAAACAAAAAGGAACGGAGGGAGTAATATATAATATATAATATATCCTCTAACAATAAAATGTTTGTAAGGCATGAAAACTATTCATGATCCCTCCATGAATAGTATTTTTGCCAAATCAGCAATTTCCTTGCCATCTCAGCTCCATCTCACTGCTTGATTCCATCTGTTGCCACTTCACTCATTCTACTTCACCTAGCTACTTCTTAATTCCACTTCACTCTTCTTTTCTTAATTCCACTTCCTGGTTAATACCCAGAAGAAAAAGTCGATCAGTTCGTCCCTAGCTCATCAAGCCGAGAAGATGAAAGTATTCTTGATTCCATTTCAGCTCCATTTCCTTGCCATTTTCGGCTCCATTTCAGCAAGATGAAAGTGCCTGAAAATCTATCACCCTCTCGAAAGTTTCGATGCAGATCTGTGTGTCCCAATTCTCAAAAAAAATTAGGTCTTTTTAAATTCATTGCTTTGAATGAATGCATAAATTTTCTTAAGATCTGTGTGCCTGAAAAAATTAGGTCTCATAAATTTTCTAATTCCGCTTTCTTTTAAATTCATTGTGCTAGGAGTGCTTTATTTGGTGATTTAGGATTCTTTCTGTTTTTATTTGATTTTGTGAATTATTGGTGTGTTGGTGTAGATTTTAAACAAAAATCAGCTTGATAGGTGATAATCAAATTGGTTGGGTTGTTTGTGAGCGATAGTAGTTGTTTGTTTTACAAGTACTTCATTTGCCATGAAACTATCTAAATTGATTGAAAATTTAGGATTTTTGTTTAATGAAAATTTAGGGGTTTTGTTTAATGGAAATTTAGGGTTTTTGTTTAATGGAAATTTAGGGTTTTTGTTTATTTTTGAATGAACTTTGATTAGATTTTTATTTGGATTTAGGGATCGATCAATTCTCGTTAAGCGTCACCACGAACCCGATTGCAAAGGTAATGTAATTTCTTCTTCAACTCCATGAGTATTTCTCAGTTTAAGGTTTTAATTTCTTTTCTGTTGTTTGATTGATGTTTAAAAGATTTATACTTGTATTCTTTTTAATGGGTCTTTGTTTATGTTTACTGGGTTCTTGGTTATTTTTGTATTTGCTTTACTTTTGCTAAAAATAAATAGAGAAATTTTATTTTTTAATCTGGGAATGGATATTTACGGTTTAAAGCTCAATTTCTTTGGTTTTATATGATGTGAGCTATAAACTAAATTAGGGATGCAGCCGTCGGAACTGTATTGCTGGTATTTCATTTTTGCTTTGTGTTTTTGTTCATCCTTCTATTTTTTGCTTTTTTTTTTGTTTAATTGGTATTATGTTATATGCTATTTGTTTGTAGCTATAAACTAAATTAGGGATGCAACCGTCGGACCTGTATTGCTGGTTAATTATTATTATTATTATTATTATTATTATTATTATTATTATTATATGCTATTTGTTTGTAGCTATAAACTAAGATAGTTAATTATTATTATTATTATTATTATTATTATTATTATTATTATTATTATTATTATTATTATTATTATTATTATTATTATTATTATTATTATTATTATTATTATTCTTATTATTATTATTATTATTATTATTATTTTTTTGCCAAAATATTTTAAATTCAACAC
The DNA here is from genome assembly GCA_000753965.2 of Amaranthus hypochondriacus. Taxonomy (NCBI): domain Eukaryota; kingdom Viridiplantae; phylum Streptophyta; class Magnoliopsida; order Caryophyllales; family Amaranthaceae; genus Amaranthus; species Amaranthus hypochondriacus. The sequence goes on along the minus strand of JPXE02000208.1, from coordinate 1,142 downwards.
TAAACAACATATACATTCGGGGTAAAGTACCCAGATATCCAGGGGTCTCCCTACCATTGCATCAGTGTGAAAAATGAGCCCACCTTCTAGGAAGGGTTTCTCAAACTCACTCTTCATGTGCACGGGAGAACCTAGGATATCTCAAAAGAAAAGGCGCCACACATGGCGGTATACAGCAGAGGTACCTATGAGATTACAAAAATACATATCATAGGTACTAGCCAAAAGAAACTACCTAAAAAAGTTCTAGCACCCTAAAAGTTACATTGGGGCTCCAACAAAAGAGGATATACACGTTAATGAATATCCCAAATAAATACAGCAGCCTAGTACAAAAGCTGGGAAGTGGGAACCGAGTTTGCAGCTAAATCATCTGGGCAGCTTCTTGACACAGCAGCTAGGGAGGCTTCGTGGGGTAGAGGCTTCGAAGCCAAACCTTGGTAGCGGTATCCAGCTTGAGAATGCTGAATCTGATTTTTGCTTCTCTTTTGATGGTCTCGAATATATGTCCTACCGATATGACTTTATCATGCCATACTGCACCGTTTCGAACGCTCCATATTATTATTATTATTATTATTATTATTATTATTATTATTATTATTATTATTATTATTATTATTATTATTATTATTATATTATTATTATTATTCTTATTATTATTATTATTATTATTATTATTCTTATTATTATTATTATTATTATTATTATTATTATTATTATTATTATTATTATTATTATTCTTATTATTATTATTATTATTTTTTTATTTTTTTTTTTGAAAATTTGGAATATATTAATATCAAGGAGGAAAAGAAACACCACACTGTAACTAGGGACCCCAAAACCTCCGGCATAAAAAAACTCCCGTAGGAAAAAAGCCATTGGAAGAGGGATACCTAGAAAACAGGCCACCCTAAACAGCATAGGGGTGGGCTATGCAACAACGTTTTCAAGACAACACCAAAAGTCGGCCGATCACCTAACACACCAAAGAAAAAAACTATCCTAACACCAAGAAATACAAAAAGCGCCTCCAGAGACAGAAACTAAAAAGACTAAAACACCATGAACACCACGGACTGCATAACAAGAAACGCCAGCGCCACCTTCCACGACAAGCTTCGGTACACCATAATCTC
>JPXE02000207.1:0-29864 GCA_000753965.2 Amaranthus hypochondriacus | reverse complement strand
TCCAGTATAGTCGGCTTTTCTTGAGACCAGGGATGATAACACGTTCGCTAGAATTGAGCCACATAGCCAAATAGCCTACCTGAACGAAATTGACTTTAGGATAAGCCAAGTTTTTGCCTTTCCTATTCTTTTGTAGCCACATTATTTAGCCTCCACATGAGCCAAATTATTCCCTCTTCTTACCTAGAGGATAGCTTAGTGATGGTGGGGTTTTGTGTGCTACAGTGATTTAGTGGGTTATTGGTCATGTTTTTGGTTGTCGGTTTTCATGACTCTATTCATTTCATTTCCAGCTCATACTACTTCTCTCCTATTTCCTCCCGTGCTTTCATTGTTATTATTCATACATATTCTATGTTTCGAGGAGACCTTTCTCTTGTTTTTCATTGAGATTTTATACACATACACATTCATGTGAGTGAGAAGGTCGTTATATTATTGGGGGATGAGCTTGGAAACACTTGTTATTATGAGATTTCATGCTTTTGGTGTTTTATGATAGAGATCATTGCGCTTATATGAGATTATTGGGTTATTTATGGTTGATGGATATGGTTTTCATTGGTTTATCATGAGGTGTTTGTGGTTATTTTGTTTAGGGTCACTTGCTATCCTCTACTTAGCTCCACATTCCTAAATGTATCCTACCTTAACCCTAAGCCAACGTTACAACCCTTCGCTAACCTGTTCGACTTGGTCCGTTTAGTTTGTTCTGTGCTGGAGTAAGATAAGACACAATCCCCATGATTCTCCCCTATTAGGTGTTTGATTCCCGACTCATCTTTAGTCGGAAGATTATGAGCGAAACACGAACCATAATCAAACACATGAGCGTCATTGCATTTTTCTCACATCCTTTGAGAAATTACTCGGGGAGCGTAGACTTGAGACCTCTTTAGGTAGTGGATGGCATAGCCTGTGATGTTGCTTGCCCTAGTGATCTCAAGCTTGTGGAATTGGTCGTTCTCTTTGGTATTGCGCTCATTGAGACCATTGTACTTGCACACCTATGGCTAGGGAAGAGTTTTGCTCATGCACATGCTTGTATTGTTTTGCTCTCCGCTCACCATGTTTGTTTGCTTTGGATTCGTGGGTCTTCTTCTGAAAACCCTCACGAGACCTAACTCGTCCTCTTTCGGAGACCTTGAGGTTTAAAGGGCTTGTCGTACGTGCTAAGTACGATCGTGATTCCTACGACAGTGAGTATTAGGTTTTATTGCTTTCATAGTTTAGTTTTCTTTTGCTTTCGTAGTTAGTTTGTGTTCGGGATGCCCGGTGCTTTCATGTTGTTCCTGCCCAGTCTCTTTGCTAGGGACTAGCAAAGGTTTAGCTTGGGGGAGTTGATGTGCTCGATTTTAGAGCACATTTATACCCCTACTTTGGTGTTGAATCTCGATGTTTCACAATGGTTTTATGCGTTTTACACTCGATTTTACCTTGATCTTGTCTCCACGGTGTTTAGAGATCATTTCAGGTGTTTTCGGGAGATTTCGAGGTAAATCGGATCGAGTTCGAGGCTTGGACATCAAGGTCGAAGAAAAGGCACGCGTTTCGAGGCTCTCACAAGTGTTTCGGGTCATCCCCGAAGATATCACGAAGATCGGAGTTCGTTTGAGCATGGTTTGAAACCCCAAATGGCCAAAAAGACCTAGATTCAGTCGAATCTAGGGTCCATTCGGTCGAATCCATGATGCTGTGCCCAAGTTCATTGCTCAAAGTCTCTGGAAATAGCGAATTGGAGCCCATTCGGGCGAATCTGGGCCATTCGGTCGAAGGTAGGTCGAATCCAGGTCGAAGCCAGGTCGAAGCTTAGTACTGCAGCCCAATCAGAAGACCTTGACTCTCCAATTCGGTCGAATTCAACCCAGATTCGGTCGAATCTGGTTGCCTTCGGGCGAATCTGCCCCCAATTCGGGCGAATGCGGCTCTGAATCCTGCGAATGTAAATACCCATTTCTCTGAATGTAAACCCTATGTCTTGAAGGTTAGAAACCCACTCTACCATTAAGAATATCATTTATTGCTTTCTTTCAATTCCTTTGCCCTAGATTAGATTTTTATGCTTTCATTTACATTCAAGCTTTGTAATTTCAATTCCTTTTCATTCAAGCACTTTGGTTTATGTAAGTTTATCTTTCTTACTCTCTTTATTGCTTTTGTTTATCTTTCATTTATGCTATTTAATGCTTTCCTCTTCTATGCTTTGTTTATTGCTTTGAATCTTGTTCATTTACTTTCCAATCTTGTTTTTGTTGCTCTTAATGCTTTCTAGTGTAGTTGGTAGTTAGAGTTATTGTTTTACCTTTCATTATTGTTGATTTCTCTCTTGCCCTAATGTTTACATACATGCTTTCTTTCTTGCTCTTAGTTGTTTTCACTTTCAATATGCTAGAGTAGTTTTCTTAGGGGTTTTGGTACGATGAAACCCTAGGTTTGATGAATGTTGCTCATGTGTTAGATTAGGGTTGAGGTTGTTGTGGTTTGTTTGATTGATATTCGATGAATATCTTGTCCTGCCACTCCCCTGTGAGACATAGGGCGATTATGGGTCGTTCGCAATGACTGTAGGTCATCAACTTCCCCATGGTATCTAGAGTGTCTCGATTGAGCCACGCTCAATCTCCCTTAACCTAGCTCTATTTGAGAACATAGTATCGACCTAGGGTGGATCCTTACCAACCCCGTTTGTTTTCTATTGCTTATATCAATCTTGTTTATTGCTTTCCTTAGTTTAGTCTAAAACACCCTCCTATATACATACACCACTCTTCTCTACACCTCGCACCTAATCTTCCTAGCCCTTGTTCCTCGTGGTTCGATCCCCAACTTACCTCTATACTAGCTATAGTTGCATTTAGGGTGTTATAAATGTGTTTGATTGACCAAGGCTGCTAGCGTTAAACGACGTGTTAGAAACCCGTTATCAGGGGTAACTGACTCCTTGCATTTATCCACTGAGCAGGGCTAGCACAGACAGTGACAGGTTCAATATTAGAAATAGCAGTGGCTACTTTAGAAAAAACACGCTGAGCGTGAACTGCATTGTCTCGCCAATTATCGAATCTTTCAGGCCAACCCATCCAGCACTGGGAATGAGACTCCCATTCAGCAGGCATCCAATAACCATGTTGTTCCGGCGTCCCCTTTATCTCCATTTTCAGAGCAAGTCAAGAAACCAAATTTGTTCTCTCTCTGCAAAGATACAGAACACAAAAAAAACTAGGAATTGATTGAAGAAGGAGCAGAAAACAATTTAGGGGAGAGTAGAGAATGAGGGGAAGATGAAGCATCAGTAGACACTAGAATGGTATGTAGGGATGGCAATGGGTCGGACTCGGCTCGGACTATCCACCCTCCGACTTTGCTCCGCATAAATCTCGGACTTTTTTTTTCAGTCCACCTCCACTCGGAGTCGGAGTATGCATACTCCAACATTGCTCCGACTCGGACTCTCGGACATCCGGCGGACTTCGGATTATTATCAAGATTTATTTTTATCGATACTACATTTATGATTTTAAAGCACGAAAAAATTAATATAGATTAGTCTTTAAATTCAACTTTAATAAGAAATATTAGTTCTGCAATTACAACAAACAAAATAGTCCTTAGTTCCCTAAACTTAAATTAACAAAATCTTAAACCAAAATTATCAACAAAACACAATTAATATCTTAAAATCAAAAACCCTACAAATTACCAATAACAAAATCAACATCACTACCAATTACAAAGTCAAAACTAGTTGAATTTTGCACTAACAATGTAAAGCACTAACAATATACTACTCAAAGAAATGAAAATAAACCCAAAGAAACAGATTTTGCACTATCAAACAGATTTTGCACTAACAATGTAAACATAACTCAAAATCAACTAAATATTTTGCACTCACAATATACTACTCAAGATGATTCAAATAGACTCAACATAAATTTAGTCAAACAGATTTTGAAAAAAAAAATATACAAATTCAATCAAACAAATGAAAATAAACCCAAAGAAACAAATAGAGATTGAATAATATACCAAAATAGTGAAGGTCTGTGGACAGTGGTGGTGGTCTGGTGGAAGCCAACCGATTCGCTCGTCAGCCGGCAGTCGTTCGGCGTTCGGGAGGAAGCCAAAGCGGGTACTAGTGGATTGGTTTGAGTTAATTAGGGTTTAGGCAATGGAAATGGGTTTAGGGTTTGGGTAGTGGGATGTTGGGTACTTGGGTTCTCTGGAATGTTGGGGAATGGGGACGTTGAGTAAGAGAGGGTTTATTTTTATTTTTTTTTATTCTTATGTTAAAATTAATCAAGGGTTAAGATCAAAATAATTTTGAAATCAATGGTTAGAATCCAAAATTCATGTGACATTCAAAGTTGTATGTGATTGGTTATTGAAAGTTTTTAAGGATTGATGATGTGGACTATATCAAAACCATTCATTCATTCACATTACATATCATCAATGGCTTAAATTTAATTAATGGTAAAATACAATTTTAATTTCATAAAAAAGCTAATTACCAATAAAATTGAATAAGAATTATATAGAAATATGAGGTTATTAGTGGTTTAAATATTATTAAATAAAATTTTAATTCGTTATTACTTATTAGTGTTTAATTTCATTTCATTCATTATAATTGACAACTTACAACTAAATCTTTGATATACTATCGATCGATTAAGTATCTAGTTGATTATCATATAGATTAATAGTTTAATTTATTTAGTTTTAGGTTTCATTATACTTATATCACTAATCTATAAACATAATTAAATAAAATTTTAATTCGTTATTAGTGGTTTAATTTCGTTTAATTCATAATAATTGACAGCTTACAATTAAATCTTAGATAATATCGATTAAATATCTAATTGATTATTATATAGACTACTAGTTTAATTTAGTTCGATATAATATCGAGTAAGTCTATAATATTCTAATCGATTGTTTTGATTAGTTTCGTTCATTCAACTTACAATATTCAATCTCACTTACAATTTAACGACATAGTTTCAAGTCTATATAACTATATCAGACAAGTTCCAACTTCCAATTAAATCTTTATTAAACAATCGATTAAGTATCTAATGTATTAATATATTAATTAGTGTTGGCCCATTTGAGTTTTGATGATGACTTAACTTTTATAAACAAACATATTTGCGTTTTGAGATTGTTTTGATAGGTTATATATCCCATCCTTAAAAGATTGTCGATGGAACCTTAAAGAAGTTGTAAAAGAACATTGCTACTCTACGTCATATACTAGAAGGTATGGGATAGTTCAAAGATTAGTCAAAATCGAAGAATGTCCAAACGGAGACAACGCAGTGTTCCCACAGCAACCGGTCAGAGAATTGGTCAACGAATAATTAAGAAAATAATTTTTAGTTTTATTTTTCTTTTATTTTGTTGTACGGTTGGATAAATTAAGGAAGCACAAGAAATTAACCGGTAATTAGTTTAATTAACTTCTAAATATTAATTCCTAAAATATCTCCAAAAAATTAGGATCTTGGCTATTTTTAGCTAAAAGACAAAAAAGACTTGGAGTAACTTCCAAGTACTCTTAACGGATAATGCCCAATAATCCCATATCATTAGATCATGGGTTTATGGCAAAACAAGATCTTAAATGGGTATATAAATATTATTAACCGGCACATGAGAATTTGGAGAAGAATATTTTTGCAAAAAAAATCATTCGAGTGCCCTAATACATTTCGTGAGATCCAAGATCAAGAAAAGGGAAATATTGAGTGTTCTTAATTGCTAATTAATTCCAAAACATTTCCTTGTGCTATTCCTTGTTTGTTCATCCAAATTTTAGAGAATTTCTTTTGTATGGTTTTATGAGTGTGTAATTTAGACTTTGGGAAGTCTAAAAGGGAAAAGTGAGAATTTTATGTAAAAGAGAGAGAGAGAGAGAACGAGAAGAGAGAACTAGAGAAGGAGAAGAGAAGTTTAGGCCTAGAAGGAGAATAGAAGTTTTATGTAATAGAGAATTGTAATTGCATAAAATTAATAAGAGAAGTTGAAATCCCTAGTGGGTCGTGGCTTTCTTTCTTTGGCCAAGAAAGTTTTCCACGTTAAATCTTGGTGTTCTTTTTATATTTCTCTTTATTGCTTTAAGTATTTTTTCATTGAGAAATTCCGCAAGAAACAGGGCGAAAAAAATACGACTAAAGGCGACACAACAATTCACCCCCCCCTCTTGTTGCGTTCTATATCTCTAAGTGTTTCTACAATTGGTATCAGAGCCTTGTTCCTCATTTGATCAGGAAACCCTGAGAGCCGTATCTTGGTGTATTAGAAATGCTGAAAATGAACGAACGCATGGAAGAAGGTTATTCCACTCAAAGACCTCCTATGTTTGATGGAAAATTTTATACTTACTGGAAGAATAGGATGGAAATCTTCATCAAAGCCGAGAACTATCAAGTTTGGAGAGTCATCGAAGTTGGAGATTTCGAGGTAACAACTACCAATTCCAACAACGAGACTGTTCCCAAACCGATAACAGAATATGAGAAGGAAGATTTCTAGAAAATGGAAATGAATGCTCTTGCAATCAAATTGCTTCACTGTGGGCTTGGTCCAAACGAACACAATCGCATCATGGGTTGCAAAACAGCAAAACAAATTTGGGATCTGCTGGAAGTTACCCACGAAGGAACGAGTGAAGTAAAGCGTTCCAAGATTGACTTGCTCATGTCAAAATACGAAAGATTTGTTATGGAACCTAGAGAAAGCATTCAAGAAATGTTTACTAGATTCACGAACATCACAAATGAGCTTGTCTCTCTTGGAAGGCTAATTCCCTCCGATGAACAGGTACGAAAGATTCTAAGAACTCTTCCTCAAGATGATCGCTGGAGAGAGCCAAGGTCACAGCCATACAAGAATCTAAAGATTTCACAAAGTTCAATCTGGAAGAGCTGGCTGGTTCCCTTATGACTCATGAATTACATCTGGGAACAGCTGACAGTTCCAGAAACAAAGGGTTGGCTCTGGCAGCGAATGAACAAGAAGAGTCAGATTCTGATGAGGAAGAGGCTGCAATGTTGGTCCGGAAATTTAAGAAGTTCTTCAGGAATAACCGATACAATAATCAAAGAAACAACAAAGAAAGAGGAACTTCAAATTCCAAAACCAACTATGAGTGCCATAAATGTGGAAGTACCGAACACTTCATCAAAGAATGCCCTCAATGGAAGAACGAGAAGGGCAAAGGGAAAGCAAGAGAAACAGGAAGACAACCAGCAAAAGGAAACTTCAATAAAGCGGACTTTCGCAAAGCCATGATAGCTGCATGGGGAGAATCCGAAAGCGAGGCCGAAACCGAAGTTCCCAATGAAGAAGAAACAGCCAATCTCTGTCTCATGGCTACACACGACGAGAAGTCCAAAGGAAAAGAGGTATTGTCTTCTAATTCATTTCCTGATTACTTATTCAAATTGGATAAACATAAATTGATTAAAATGATTTTAGAAACTCACGAAAGCTTAGAAAAACAAACAGCCATCTGTCTCCAGACAGAAAAAGACCTTAAGGCTAGTAAAGACCAAATATCCTACCTTAATTCTTTTAGGTCCGATGTGCAAACTCGATTCTTTGATTTACTTGATAAAAACGTTGTTAGAAATAGAATTGAGTAATGAGTCCAATAAGGAGATTAAAAGCGTTTTTAATAAAATGAAATTAGACCTAGAATCCGCCATACATGAAAATGAACGACTTAGGCTTGAATTAAATTCAAGAGAAAAAGGGAAAATCAAAGAAATTCCCAAATGGATTCTTAATGCTAAAAACAAAGGAACTGAAGGTTTAGGATACAATAAATATGATAAAAAGAAAAAGGTTTATGTCGATCTCCCAAGTAGTAAGATCTGTTCCTTTTGTGGCAAGACGGGGCACCTAAAACACCAATGTTTAAAAAAGGAACAGCATAACAAAACGAACCAAATATATGTCGATAGAGTTTGGATTAAGAAGTATGATTCTTGTATAATCGACATGGAACCCAAGGATGGCTGGGTTCCACCCTCTAACAACTAAGTTCGTTTTGCAGGTTCTAGTGAGGGGGAACAGCTCATGGTATCTCGACAGTGGCTGTTCCAAGCACATGACAGGCGATAGATCAAAATTTCTCTCACTGGAAGCCTATGATGGAGGAACTGTGACCTTTGGCGACAACATGAAAGGAGCAATAATTGCGAAAGGAAAGATAGGAAGGTCAAGTTCCCATGCTATAGATAATGTATTTTTGGTCGAGAATTTAAAACACAATCTTTTAAGTATTTCTCAGTTTTGCGACAAAGGTAACTCTGTAAACTTTACTTCTGAAAAATGCATGATTTCTAGGAACGACACAGGTGACACCATACTGGAAGGAATCAGAAAAGGGAACACCTACGTGGTGGACCTGCACACTGTTCCTAAAACCAGTCTAACGTGTCTGAGCGTTATAGAAGATGACCCTCTTCTTTGGCATAAACGATTAGGTCATGCTAGTTTTTCATTGCTTAATACTCTACGATCTAAAAGACCTAGTAAGAGGATTACCGTCCCTTAAATTTCAAAAGGATGAGTTATGTGATCCATGTGCCAAAGGAAAACATGCAAGGTCATCCTTCAACCCAAAAATGTCGTGACCACAACAAGGCCACTTGAATTAATTCATATGGATCTTTGTGGACCAATGAGAATCCAAAGTCGCAGCGGTAAGCGATATGTATTTGTTATTGTTGATGATTACAGTAGATTTACATGGACTTTATTTTTATGTAGCAAAGATGAAGCATTTGATGAATTTGTTGCATTTGCCACTAAAATTCAAAAATCTAGTAACAATCAACTTGTCCACATAAGATCGGATCATGGTAAGGAATTCGAAAATTCAAGATTTATGAACTATTGTAATGAGCATGGTTTAAGTCACAATTTTTCCGCACCTAGAACACCACAACAAAATGGTGTGGTAGAACGTAAAAATAGAACCTTAGAGGAAATGGCTAGAACCATGTTAATAGCTAGTGGTCTACCTAGAAATTTTTGGGCCGAAGCCGTCAATACTGCATGTTACATATTAAATCGAGTATTAATTAGACCAATCACTTCCAAAACCCCCTACGAATTATTTAAAGGAATTAAACCTAATATTTCATATTTTCGAGTCTTTGGATGTCGATGTTTTGTGCATGTCAATGGAAAACGAAATATTGGTAAATTCGATGAAAGAAGTGATGAAGCAGTATTTCTTGGCTATTCATCTCACAGTAAAGCTTATAGAGTTTATAATAAGAAAACTATGTGTGTTGAGGAATCTGTTCACATTATATTTGATGAAACTAACTTTATGACAAGTGAACAAGAGACAGGTGATTTTAAAATAGGTCTTGCAAATCTGTACGATGAAGATAATACACAAAAAGAGCAAGATCAAGAAGAGCAACAACAGGTTCAGAATGCTGAAACAAATCAAGAACAGGAACAACAGGGATTTGGAACAGCCAGATGTTCCTAATCCAGAAATTCCCAGAGAAGTTCAAGAAGAAAGAATTGAAGCTGAACCAAATCAGAACCAAGTCAGTGAGCCTGCTTCCACATCTGTCTCCACAAGAGACTTTGTTCCAAAGCCGTGGAAACAACAAAAGTCACATCCACTAGACTTGATTCTAAGCGACATGGGAAAAGGCATACAAACGAGGTCCCAAATGAGAAACTTCTGTGCACACTTTGCATTTCTATCAACATTGGAACCCAAGAATCATGAAGAAGCACTACAAGATTCAGATTGGGTTGTTGCTATGCAAGATGAATTGAATGAGTTTGAAAGAAATAAAGTGTGGCACTTGGAATCAAAACCAAGAACAAAAAGGTAATTGGTTTAAAATGGGTTTTTAGGAACAAGCTGGACGAGCATGGCACAATTGTCAGGAACAAAGCAAGGTTGGTGGTAAAAGGATACAATCAACAGGAAGGTATTGACTATACTGAAACTTTTGCTCCAGTAGCTAGATTAGAAGCTATTAGAATTCTTATTTCATTTGCTGCTTTTATGAACTTTAAATTATATCAAATGGACGTAAAATGTGCATTCTTAAATGGGTTTCTAGACGAAGAAGTATTTGTGGAACAGCCGCCTGGCTTTGAAAACCCAACTTCTCCGGATCACGTCTACAAGCTTGATAAAGCTCTTTATGGGCTAAAACAAGCACCTAGACAATGGTACGAGAGATTATCTAAATTTTTGATTGAAAACAAGTTCATAAGAGGTAAAATTGATAAAACCTTATTCTTTAAGAATAAAGGTTCGGATATTTTAGTTGTTCAAATATATGTTGATGATATTATCTTTGGTGCTACAAATGAATCGTTATGTAAGGAATTTGCTGAACTAATGGGTAATGAATTTGAAATGAGTATGATGAGAATTAAATTTTTTCCTTGGTTTGCAAATTAAACAAACTCCTAACGGTATCTTTATACATCAACAAAAATATATAAAAGAACTTCTAAAGAAATATGGACTAGATAGTGCTAAAATAAACCATACACCCATGGCCACTAACATAAGATTAGATGAAGACTCTAACGGAATTAGTGTTGACCAAACTATGTATAGAGGCATGATAGGATCACTACTATACTTAACTGCTAGTAGACCTGATATATCTTTTAGTGTTGGTTTGTGTGCTAGATTTCAATCAAATCCTAAAGAATCACATCATACGGCTGTGAAAAGAATTCTACGATATTTAAAAGGAACTGATGACTTGTCCCTATTTTATCCTAAAAGTGATGTCTATGACTTGAAAGGGTATAGTGATGCAGATTATGCAGGTGATCTTGTGAATAGAAAAAGTACATCTGGAATGGTACAGTTTCTTGGCTCTTGCTTGGTATCTTGGTGTTCCAAGAAACAGAACACAGTAGCCTTATCCACCGCAGAAGCTGAATATGTGCAGCAGCAGCGTGCTGTTCCAAATGCTGTGGATTAAACAACAGCTAAGAGACTTTGGTATTAAATTTGAATGTGTTCCTATTTATTGTGATAATACTAGTGCCATTTGCATTTCTAAAGATCCGGTGCATCATTCTAGAGTTAAACATATTCATATTAGGCATCATTTTCTTAAGGACAATGTCGAGCATAAAATATATTGTTAAACATGTCAATACTAGTGATCAAGTTGCAGATATCATGACTAAACCGCTTCCAAGGGAACAATTTGAAAAGATGAGGTTGGAGCTAGGTATGATCAAGATTCACTAAAGTTTAATGCTAGCATTCCTCCTCCAAACAACTTGAAGAATTGGAAGGATTAGATCAACCACAACAACCAAGATTGATCACTCAATCATTGCGAGATTTAGGTACGCATCTATTTAAGTATGTGCCATAAACTTTGTCTTGATTGCCTGCGTGAACTGAATAGACCAAGTAGCATATGTTATTCTATTTTATATTATTAATCACATAATTTTATTTTACAAAAATCACAAAAAGTTATTTTATTTTCCACAAATTCCAGCATTTCATTTTATTTTAATTTATTTCGGTGAGCCAACTTAACTTAAGAAATGGAAGACGAATCATCGAGGTGTTTCGGAAAGTAGTCGTCTAAATCGATATATTCAACGAACTAAGATTAATTAATAACTACCCATTACACCTCCTAAAACCGCCAATATAGAAGTAGTACAAACTCTTCACTAACCGTCCCCTCATACCTTTATAACCCCTACACTCCTCACGTCCCATCCATCATTCATAAACCCATTACTTGTACTACTCCTAGCAAACCGTCACTCCATTTCCCTCCTTCAACAATCCCTAACCCTCATCAATTCATCTCCTCATCACCATGAAAACTCCCAAGAACTCTTCTACCAAGAACACCAAAGGCAAGACACCCAAATTCATTCAACCGGAACCGTTTCAAGTTATTCACCCTTCATCAGACACCCCTCAATCATCAACACCACAATCTAAACCCAAAACCTCAAAACTCATGCATGTCGGCACCCATACCACTTCATATTCCATCACCACCACCATCACCTATTCCCACTTCACCTCCACCCACTGGTTTTGATGATTCTACTACTATCCCTCCTCCTCCTACTACCCTTGCTCATGTCCTATCCAAAGTTCTTGATCTGCAGTCCCAACTTTGTGCTTTTCAGAGTGAAGTTCGTGTCTCACTCACCACTTTTGCTGAGCAGCTGACCCTAATGGAGTCACATCTTGGGGCAAAGCTCGACACTGTGGAAGTGCAGACGGAATATGTGGATGAAGAGACTGCTGCCTGACCCCTCCTCCTTCTGTCTAATGTTTTATCAGTTTTTGTTGGCCTCATCCTTTGAAGTTGTAACAACTAAACAATTTTTTTCGCTTTTCGTTTGATGTACCAGCTGGGGTACAAAACAGTATTTTCGTATGCTACTAACCATCATTTACTTTTCTTCATATAATATCCTTCATTTGCTTATCCTATGGTCTATGATGTTCATTGTGTGCATTTCTTGATTCATGTTTAGGCGTTTGCTTACTTAGTTTGCTGCTTATTATCTTAATTTGTCTAATGCTTGCCTTAGAGCTGTGAGTTGATAAGATCCCTCCTTTTTGATTGTTGTCAAAAGGGGGAAGAAGGCAACAAACTTAAGCTGTGTCTTGTGAATGCTTATCTTTTACTTAGTCTTAATCTTTTTGTTTCTCTGTTTAAATGAACTCATGATTAATGCTTAGTATGCTTATGCTCATTTGATAGTCACTTTGTTTATGGGATTCATCGTTGCTAGTCACTTTGAGCTATCTTAACTTCTTACAACCTCATAATATTGAAATTCTTAATTTATTGTGTTATTGTGTGTTATTGTGTTTCTTAATTTATTTTTTATCTTTATAACTTTTGTTTTGTTTAAATTTTTATGTTTTGTTTTTGAAAAATTTCGAAAAAGTTATAAAAATTTATTAGGGTAATACGTTTTCTTGGAGTTTAGTAAATTATTTGTAATGATTTGATTTGCTAAATATGTTTGAACTTGTGATTAATCTCTAGCATGTTCAAAGTATTTGTTTTACTCTATATGTATTACTTAAGTTTGTTTATAAAGTTTGACATCATCAAAAAGGGGAATTTGTTGGCCCATTTGAGTTTTGATGATGACTTAACTTTTATAAACAAACATATTTGCGTTTTGAGATTGTTTTGATAGGTTATATATCCGATCCTTAAAAGATCGTCGATGGAACCTTAAAGAAGTTGTAAAAGAACATTGCTACTCTACGTCATATACTAGAAGGTATGGGATAGTTCAAAGATTAGTCAAAATCGAAGAATGTCCAAACGGAGACAACGCAGTGTCCCACAGCAACCGGTCAGAGAATTGGTCAACGAATAATTAAGAAAATAATTTTTAGTTTTATTTTTCTTTTATTTTGTTGTACGGTTGGATAAATTAAGGAAGCACAAGAAATTAACCGGTAATTAGTTTAATTAACTTCTAAATATTAATTCCTAAAATATCTCCAAAAAATTAGGATCTTGGCTATTTTTAGCTAAAAGACAAAAAAGACTTGGAGTAACCTCCAAGTACTCTTAACGGATAATGCCCAATAATCCCACATCATTAGATCATGGGTTTATGGCAAAACAAGATCTTAAATGGGTATATAAATATTATTAACCGGCACATGAGAATTTGGAGAAGAATATTTTTGCAAAAAAAATCATTCGAGTGCCCTAATACATTTCGTGAGATCCAAGATCAAGAAAAGGGAAATATTGAGTGTTCTTAATTGCTAATTAATTCCAAAACATTTCCTTGTGCTATTCCTTGTTTGTTCATCCAAATTTTAGAGAATTTCTTTTGTATGGTTTTATGAGTGTGTAATTTAGACTTTGGGAAGTCTAAAAGGGA
Source organism: Amaranthus hypochondriacus (assembly GCA_000753965.2). NCBI lineage: Eukaryota > Viridiplantae > Streptophyta > Magnoliopsida > Caryophyllales > Amaranthaceae > Amaranthus > Amaranthus hypochondriacus. The sequence continues at coordinate 15,938 of JPXE02000207.1, read as the reverse complement.
AAAGTGAGAATTTTATGTAAAAGAGAGAAGAGAGAAACGAGAAGAGAGAACTAGAGAAGGAGAAGAGAAGTTTAGGCCTAGAAGGAGAATAGAAGTTTTATGTAGTAGAGAATTGTAATTGCATAAAATTAATAAGAGAAGTTGAAATCCCTAGTGGGTCGTGGCTTTCTTTCTTTTGGCCAAGAAAGTTTTCCACGTTAAATCTTGGTGTTCTTTTTATATTTCTCTTTATTGCTTTAAGTATTTTTTCATTGAGAAATTCCGCAAGAAACAGGGCGAAAAAAATACGACTAAAGGCGACACAACAATTCACCCCCCCCCCCCCCCTCTTGTTGCGTTCTATATCTCTAAGTGTTTCTACAATTACTATTTAGTATATAGACTAATACTATATTTCTAATAGTTTATTGTAGTTAGTTTTAGGTTTTATTATACTTAAATAACATCAAAAGCCAAAACTATGTAAAACTGTAAGTCTATAATAATCTAATCGATTGTTTTGATAAGTTTCAATTTCAATCGTTCCACTTGATTAAATTTACAATATTCAATCTCTCTTACAATGTAATTAGTCACTCATGAATAGAGGTGTTCAATGGGGCGGGTCGACCCAACGGGTCAAGGGTCGGGTCACATATTGACGGGTCATTAGTGGGTCGGGTCAATAATGGGGCGGGTCATTAACGGGCCTTGGTGTAACGGGTCGGGTCGGATAATTATAAATATTAATTGCGTTAAAATTAACCACTTTTTTTTATTTTTAAAAATATTATTATTATATACCCAAGTAAGTCGACCCAATGGGCCATAAAGTATAATAAAAAAGCTATTCTATGAACTTTTTTAAAACAGTAACTCTCCTGTGCGGCTAGGGATGGTCATGGGTCGGGTATGGAGCGGGTCTGGCCAGACCCGGACCCGGACCCATTTATTTTTTTTGGACCCAGACCCGGACCCGGACCCTAAGGGTCCAAAATTTTCAGACCCAGACCCAGACCCTCCGGATCTGACGGGTCTAGGGTCCTTAATGGGTCCTTAATGGGTCCTTAAACAAAGTCTCTTTAAAATATATCGTATTTTTGTAAGCGACTTATATCGTATTTTTGTAAGCGACTTATATCGTATTTTATATATATTTAATTCTAATTTAAAATTTAAAAACCGCATAGCATCATCCATGCACACTAAAGTTCTATTACAAACACTTGTTTAAGTCCATCAAATTCAAAATACAAGATTATCACTTAAAAAAACACTTCTCTAAAGTCATAATTAAAAACCAAATACAAAAGACTAAAAAAGATACATAGTTTATATTCCATATTTCCATAGCATTACAATCAATTTTGATCAATCTTCTTCAATCTCATCAAGATCCTAAAAGAAATATCAAACAATTATAAGTTAGTTTTCCCAATCCAAAAAAAGTAAATCAAAATAAAATCATTAAAGTTAAAACATACTAGTTGAATCATATCAATTTGTTGTTCTTCATCAACATCCGAATCATCAATTACTGTGGAGCAAGCATGAGCATCTTCCGAAGAACCTTACAAAGAGATTAAAAAAAACAAAAAACATATTAAGATTACCAACCAAAAACAAAAACAATATTAAATAAGTAAAAGTTAGACTTATACCTTTCATGTCTTCCGTCATCCAATTTTGCAAACACATTAATGCTTCCACAGTTTGTGAATGAAGTCTTGAACGATGAGGGCTAATAACTCTTCCTCCGGTACTAAAAGCACTTTCAGAAGCAACGGAAGAAACAGGGATGGCAAGAATATCTCTCGCAATCTTTTGCAAAGTCGGATACTTTGTGTTTACTTTCCACCAATAAAGGACATCCAAATCCTCATCATCCGATAATGGTTCTTCCTCTAAATAAAAATCCAATTCACACCTATTCACCTTTCTAACCTTTGTTCTCTTAGATTGAGCAAATTCATCTTGTACACCGTCTAAAGAACTTGGCGCAGGTCGTTTCCTACTTTGCCCAACACTAACATCATTCATATTTTTCGCAAGATCACTTTCCCTTTGATACTCCACAACCAAATTATCAAGACATCTACAAACTCTTGCTAATTGCATATCAACCTCATTACCATCAAAAAACTTCCTAAAATAAAACTCCACACAATCCATCTTATTTCTTGGATCTACGATAGTAGCAATAGCCAAAAGTTCACACATATGATCCCAATACTTGTCAAATTTGTCAAGCATATTTTCTGTCATCAATCTAATAATTTCGACATCACTTTGTAACCACTTACCCATTGCAATTTTAATTTCACAAACCCTTCGGAAAAAAAGATTAATAGTGATAAACTTTCTTCCAGAAAAAACATTAGTTGCAGTGTAAAAAATTTCTAACTTATCACAGACAAGCTCAGCTAATTCCCAATCCTTATCACTAGGAACAACAAAATTCATCTTTTTATTCACTCGCTTTAACCTTGAAAACACATCTTTAAATGGCAAAACAGTTTTAAGCATCAAGTAGGTTGAATTCCATCTTGTTTTACAATCAAGACTAGGCCTCTTAATGTTAGTTAACTCCAAAAAACGACAAGCCTCCTCAAAATTTTCAATTCTTTTAGGAGTTGACATCCAAAAAGACACACAATCACGAACTTTTTCAATTGCAGTACTAATAACCCCTAATCCATCTTGAACTATTAGGTTCAATATATGAGCACTACAACGCAAATGCAAAAGATCACCCTCAAGCATCAAAGACCTTTTCTCAAATTTATCCATTAAAATCTTCATCATTGAATCATTAGTAGTGGCATTATCAACAACAACAGCAGATATTTTATTTTCTAAACAATATTGAGATAAACAATCCATCAATACCTTTGCAATAACACCTCCAGTGTGAGGACAAGGCACATAGCAAAACCTATATAGAATAATATAATATATGTTTTAGTCAAAGGATAAAACTAAAAGTATTACAAGAGTAAATAAGTAAGATTTTACCTTAAGGTGCGATTGCGTAACACCCATTGTTTATCAATAAAATGTGAAGTAATGACCATGTATCCCTTCTTTTGATTGGTTGCAGTCCACATATCAGTAGTAATTGCAATTTTACTTTCATTATGCTCGAGCAATTTGTGTAGAGCAACTTTTTCTTCTTTAAACATCTTCATGATATCTCGCTTTAAAGTGGACCTAGAAATCATCTTAAAATTGCTATTAAGGCTTTCAACAAACCTCCTAAACCCAATATGATCCACTATAGACAATGGATACTCGTGCATAATAACCATGGAAACTAATTGCTTTCTCGAAAAATCTTGGTCGAACTCTTTGAGTTTGCCTTTACCACTAAATTCCAAAGAACTTGACCCATCACAATCCTTCTTAACTCTTAAAGTTTTTTGACCACGTGAAAGATTCAAATGTCTTCCTGAGCAAACTTTCTTTGCGTGTTTCAAAAGATGAGAAGTTCCACTATTACCACCAGTTACTAGACTAACACCACAATGCTTACAAACAGCTCTAGTCACACCATTTACCTCCTCTCTCGTAAAATAATTCCATGCCTCAGAGGTTGTTTTCCTTCCCTTATCTTTTGTGCATTGACTTGGAGTATCAGTACCAGTACCACCATCGTTAACAAACCCTTCTTCATCTTCATCCAATGTATCTTTTGACTCCGTAACAGAATTACCTTGTGGTTTTGCCACTGATTTTGACGTACATTGTGATTCATCCATTATCTATATTAATTAGAAACTAATAGGTAAGACATAAAACTTTTATTCAAATTGCATAAAACATAGAATAAGTTAATAAACTAGTCAATCTCCATATACTTATATACTATAAACTATATAAATTATAATATACTTATATACTATAAATTATAATAAGTTAAGAAACTAATAGGTAAGACATAAAACTTGAACAATAAACTAGTCAGAAATTATAATATACTTATATACTATAAATTATAATATAATAAACTAGTCAAAGAGTTAAATATACTTATATAATAAACTAGTTAAAGAGTTTAACATAAACATCAACAAACAGAAATTAAAATATTTAATATTACAATATTACTATATTACTAACAAAGCTACAAGCCTACAAACAACAAACTATGAGGTTTAACCTAGAAATCAACAAACAACAAACATAAACATAAAATATTACTAACAGAAATTAACAAACAGAAATTAAATACTTAATATTACTAACAAACAGAAATTAACAAACAGAAAGCTACAAAGTTTATACATGGTATTGAACGAAATCAAAAAACAAAAATTAAAATACTTAATATTACTATATTACTAACAACAAACAACAAACAACAAACTATGAGATGGACAAGTTTACTAACAATAAACTATGAGTTTAACCCAGAAATTGAACAATCAGAAACAAACAACAAAAATATTACTAACAACAAAAATAAATCAGAAATTGAACAAAATCAACAAACTAACCCCAGAAATGACAAGTTTACTAACAAGATTACCTCAAAAATGGTGTTGAAGGATGGACAAAAATGGCGTTGAAGGAGCAGAGCATATGAAGGAGCAGAGCATATGGGGCGCTGCTACTGGAGTACTGGGGTAATTGGAGGGTTTGGGATTTGGGTGTCTAATTTAGGGTTACATAATATATATGAGGTGGGAGTGGGAGTATAAAGTTACTGAGCTTGGGTGGGTATATGGGTAATTGGCTAATTGCAATCTAATATTTTTAAATAAAAAAAACTAATATTATAAATTAGAATACTTAATTATTAAGGGTCCGGGTCCGGGTCTGAGGGGCGGGTCTAGGGTCCGGGACCGGGTCTCAAGTTCAGATTCGGACCCGGACCCGTCAAAAAAAAATTGGATCCAGACCCGCCCCGGATCCGACGGGTCTCAAAAGTTTAGACCCAGACCCTTAAAAAACGGGCGGGTCCGGGGCGGGTCCAACAGGGTCCTGGACCCATGACCATCCCTATGTGCGGCCGGTGCTTATATGCAACCTAATTTTAAAAGCTCAGTACACTTATGACTCTAGACTTTAAAACTACTTAGTATGAGTGTATGACTAATTCATAACTTAAAAAGCTTTCTTAAAGATATAAAAGCCCTATTCTAAGTATTAGAACTTCAATTTCAAAATATACATACATAGTTTTATAGACTTTTAGTATAATTACTCCACTCCAACCCATAGTATTTGATTTTTATTATAAATAGTTTTTAATGTAACTAAAGCTTTGAGTTCTAATAGTTTTTTTTTTCAATCAAACGGATTACTTTCTGTATAAAGAAGATATTAAAATGCCTTTATAAATGTTTAGTATGACTACTTCAATACTTAAAAAGTCTTCTTAAAGGCATAAAAGCCCTATTTCAAGTATTAAAATTCCAATTCCAAAATGTATATACATATCTTTAAAGATGTTTAGCATGATTACTCAAGAACTTTGAAGTCCTTCTTAAATACTAAAAAGTTATATTCCAAGTATTAAAATCTCAAATTCAAACCTAAAGAAATAAGTGAAGAAAAAAAAGTGGTCAATTACAAAGTTTCTAATATTAACTTGAGTTTTGAGTCTAACTACTTTAAAGTTAAAATGAGAATTTTAAGTCTAGCAATTAGTCTTTTAAGTCTTAGAATTGACATTTTAAGTATTAAAATTGACCTTTTAAGTCTTAAATTTGTCAAATTCTTTGACTTCAAATGTCATTTTAAATCCTTGAAATTGTCTTTTAAGTCTTCTAGTTGGTCTTTAAACTCTTAAAATTGACATTTTAATTTGTAAAATTGGTCAAAAAAAATATGTACAATTGGGCCGGCCCAATAAAATGCGTCTCACTAATGAGGCGGTCTAACGCAAGTTTTTGTGTTTTTAAAAAGGGTCAAAGAGGGTTAAATTTAAATGGGCTTGACCCGACCCGACTCGTTTATCATTTGACATGACCCGCCCCGGCCCGGCCCATTTAAATTTTGACCCGACCCGCCCCACCCCGCCCCGTTGAACACCTCTACTCATGAGTCATGACTCATATAGTCAGATGTAAAATTTGCAATTTTGCTTAAAATAAACTTATTTTCATATAAAAATTAAAATTTTCCAAAAATATAAAAGTGCCTTAAATTAAAATTTGAGTCGGATGTCGGGTCGAATCGGAGTCGGAGTCGGATCGGAGTCAGAGTCAGCCGGATTATCGGATTTTTTTTGTAGTCCAACTCCGGTCCAGCTGTAGCTCGGAGTCGGATTTTTTCCAAGTCGGAGTCGAATCGGATAAAAAACCTCGGATCGAGTCGGATCAGGGGCGGATTCGGACTGAATTGCCATCCCTAATGGTATGGTCATGAATATTGAATTGGTATGGCCAGGCCGCCAGGGAATCTGATGCGGTGCTTCCATTTCCTTTCGATTTGTTATAAACTGTTATAATACAAATTCGTTATATATATATATATATATATATAATATATATATATATATATATATATATATATATATATATATATATATTATATATATATGTATATATATATATTATATATATATATATATTATATATATATATTATATATATATAAATAAATATATATATATATATATATATATATATATATATATATTATATATAAAATATATTATATATATATATATATATATATATATATATATATATATATATATATATATATATATATATATATAGGGTTGGGATCCGGTGAGACCATCCTTATATGTGAGACCATTTTTTATATGAGACTGAATCTGGGCCCTTAAACTAAACAAATCTAACGGATGAAAAACACTTGCTTCCAACCGTTGAAGACAAAAATCGTTGAAGACCATCTCTGTCTCTGAAATTTCAAGCAGTTTTCTTTCTCTCTTCATGTTTTTGATGAAATTCTATCATCAAATTGGTAAGTTTTTCAATTTCATCATCAATTTTTATTTTTATCTTCATCAATTCTCATTACAATTTCAAGCAATTCAGAAATTTCCGCCATTTTCTGAATTTTTTCAATTTCTGCCATTTTCTCATTTGTAAAGTGAGGATCAATTCTGGAAAACAGCAATTTCTGAATTTCTGAATTGCTGAATTTGTAGAAGAAGATCTGAATTTCTCAATTTGTAAATCCTAGTCGCTTTCTCAATTTGTAAAGATCTGCCATATTCTGAATTTCTGAATTTATAGAAGATCTGAATTTCTCAATTTCTCAATTTGTAAAGAAGATCTGCCATTTTCGCTAGCTTCAATTCGCTTGCTTCAATTCGTCGCGTTTTTCTTCTTCAATTCGCCAGCATCTTCAATCGTTCACTGCATTTTTCAAGGTCGGTGAAAATTTTCGTTATGTAGATTTTACTGTATGAGAATTTTTTACCAATGAATGCTCTTAATAATTTGCAAATGTCATGAAATTTTCGTTATGATTTTACTGCATTTTCAAGGTCAGTGAGAATTAATGTCGTGAAATTTGCAAATGAATGCTCTTGTTATGTTCTTATTTTACAAATTGAATGTTCTTAATCATTTGAACTTAAGAAAATTATAAAATGAGCAAAAAAATTGAAAATGAGCACATCTAAATATGTGTAGTAATATAGAAAATTTATCATGAGCAAAACTTAATTAAAATGATTAATTAGACTAATAACTTGAGTTCCATGTTCATGTTTATTTTGAATTCACTTATGTTTTGATTTGTGTTCGATTTTCTTGGATTAAATTTTTCAATTTGTGTTCGGTTTTTTTGGCTTAATTTGTGTTCAATTTGACATTATTGACAAATGAGTATCTAATGTGACTGCTCATTTTATTTTTACTGTTCTTGCAATTATTGAGTATCAAATGAGTATCAGTTACAACTACCGATTAAATTTTGCACTTGTGTGTTTTTATTGCAAGAAAAATTCTTCGCCACTGAGTGAGCAAAGTTCAGGTGCATTCAAGCCAGAAGCATAAGTTAGTTTTCACTTAATTTTGTTCACTGTCAACTCTTGATGAAAATGAAAAACTGTTTTAGATTATGGAGCTGAAGTATAATTTTATTAGAAGATGACGGACTTACATGTCTTCATTAATGCTGACTAGCTTTTGCAATTTGACAAACCTTACATTACCAATTTGTTGATGGGAAGACTGCAAAGGTGCCTGAACTTTCTCAATATCACCCTTACATTTCGAAATTGTTTAGAATCCAATCACTGGACGTACACACCTGAAAAGAGCCTTATAATTAAGCTTCATACCTTTGTTTATAAGCACAATTTGATGTAATACATCGTGCTCAGACATTTGTTTTGTTTGATATCGTTACTGATGATTCTCAATTTGATGATCATGCGATAACTTCATTAGCGATCAAAAATTAGATAGTCATAAAAAAGAAAAAGTTGTGGTCTAGAAGTGCCTTGTTGATGGTGATAAAGCGCATAGTGGCATATTGCAAATAAGCTTAACGTTTGTCCATCTCTTTAACAGCTCTAATTTTGCCTTGGTTGCTGTTTTCTATATAGAGTTGTAAGGTGTTGGTCTTGTGATGTAAAAGTAGATATATCGTTGCTTTTTAATGTGACTGATATTAGAATATGATTTATACATTGTTGTTTTCTTGTTGTTCGTGCAAGTGCTGTTTTTCGATTATGTGACTTCTCATTTTGACCTTTTAATTCTTTGCTCATTTGTCAGTTTCTACCATTGTTTTAATTCTTTGCTCATTTGTCAGTTTCAGTTTCTACTATTCAATGCTCATTTGTCAAATTTTTGCTCATTTGTCAAATGAGCAAAAAATGAGCAAATTAGCAACTAAGTATTTGCTCATTTATGCTCATTTGACAAATGAGCAAAATATTGATTGCTTATTTGCCAATTGTTCATTAGATAATTTATTAGCCTATGTCTCTATCGTAACATACTCCTTTGGGTCAAATTAGTACATTTTCTTTTCATCCATATTCTTATTTCTTAATCTGATTTCAGAAATGATGAGCAACAACGAAGAACTTCACAGTCATTCCAGTACCACCACAATTGCGGCAACTACTCCTACAATAGTAGTTTCTCCTAAAGTAGCACATTTGCTTACTCCTGGAGGAACAAAAGAATGGCTTCCAATATGCTCCAATGAGTTGAAACCAGCTATAGGGATGAAGTTTAATAATCTTGAACAGGGCCTTGAATTTTATAAAAGATACGCATTTGCTGCTGGATTCAACACAAGAAAATCTACAACTAAAAGGCAAAGAGAAGCAATGAATTGAAAGCACAGTATATCTTATGCAATAAAGAAGGTACAAAGAGAAAAGAAAGCCTATTGTTGAAAAAGATTTAAATAACAACGAAGGAGAAAGCAATGAAGAGAAAATTTCAATCAAAAGGAAGAGACTCGTTACTCATGTTGGGTGCAAGGCACATATTATCTTAAAGCATTGTGATGATAACAAATTCATAGTGTCACAATTTCATGAGGACATACTCATCCACTTTATACCCCTAGTTGCAATCTCTTCCAAAAAGAAGGAAGAAAATGAATATTTTGCACAAAAAAATAATTGTGAATAATTCTAAGGTACAATTTCAAAGTCTCTTATGTTTCATGAATTCTCTACATGTTCTAATAAAAGTAGTATGCACATTTGAAAAATGAGCTTTTAATTGTTTGTTTATTTGAAAAATGAGCATTAAATTATTTGCTCATTTGACAAACTGTTTTGTTCTTTAAATAGGTGAATATTGGTCTAGTTACAACTTTTCGAATGATGAAGGAAATTGTTGGAGGATATGATAACATCGGTGCATCTAAGCAAGACTTCAAAAACTTTCATAGAGATTTGAAAGCATACATTCAAGGAAGTGATGCTCAAATGTTCGTGGATAACTTTACCAACAAAAAGCTAATGTGGAGCGCTTTTTTCTTTGATTTGAGATGGATGAAGATTATTACCTTTGTAGAGCATTATGGGTTGATCCCCTTTGTAAAAAGAGTTACGCTCTATTGGTGATATGGTATCCTTTGATACCACATACCAAACCAATAGGTAATTCATAAAAATCACAATTCATTTTGATGTTATAACTATAGCTTAACTTAATAACTTTGTTTTAAATGAACTTAGTATAATTGTTTGCTTATTTCACAAATGGCATTCACTTATTTGCTCATTTCAGAAATGAGCATTCAATTATTTTGCTCATTTCAGAAATGAACATTCAATTATTTGCTCATTTGACAAAAAAGCAAACAATTGTTTGCTTATTTCACAGATTAGCATTGAGTTATAAGCTCATTTGACAAATGAGCAATCAATTATTTGCTCATTTTCCAAATGAGGATTGAATTATTTGACAAATGAGCAATCAATTATTTGATCATTTAAAATTTAATTTGTATGTGTAAACAGGTACAACATGGTGTTTACTCCATTTACAGGGGTTGACCATCATAAGAGCTGCATTACTTTTGCTGCTGTTTCATAGCAAAGGAAGATATAGTATCATTTGAGTGGTTGTTCAGATCTTTTCTCAAGGCAATGGGTGGAAATGAACCGAATTGTATGATTACAGATCAAGATCCAGCAATGAAAATTGTTGTTAAAAATGTGTTTAACAAGACTGAACATCGCTTTTGTATGTGGCACATAATGAAAAAGTTACCGGATAAGGTGGAGAAATCAATCATGCAAGAAGAAACTGGTTTCCTAAAAAAGCTATGTGCTTGTGTTTGGCATCTTGAAATTGAACCTGCTGAGTTTGAAGAAATGTGGAACAATGTGATGATTGAATACCACTTGGAAGAACATGAGTGGTTAGGTTATATGTACTCGATTAGGAGCAAGTGGATTCCGGCGTATTTCAGAGATGTGTTCCTTGGAGGAATAATGCGTACAACATCAAGATCTGAAAGCGAAAACAACTTTTTCTGCTCCTTTATCAATCCGCATGTGTCACTTGTCGAGTTTTACTTGAGGTATGAAGCTGCAATTCATGCCAGAGACACACTCAAGGTCAAAATGATAATGATTCAAAGCACAAATATCCTGAGTGCAAAACACCACTAGGGATAGAAAAGCATGCCTCACATTTATATACTAACTCTGTCTTTTATGAATTTCAAAATGAGGTTGAAATTGCTTGTTTTCTTGTGGTTTGATGAATTGAAGAAAGAAAATGGATTGGAAGTTGCAAAAATAAGCGAAGGAAATCGGATTAGAACATTTGATGTTGTGTTTAATCCAACTAACTATGACACCACATGTTCTTGCAAGCTATTTTATAGACAAGGAATTCCATGTAGACATATGATTTGGGTTTGGAAAGCAAAAAGGATTGAAACCATTCCTCAGCAGTATATGATACATAGATGGACTACTATGGCACTGAAAAAACCAATTTTTGACTTGGGTGGAAACCTGTTGGAGCAATGTGCTAATTTGATTGACAAGAAAAAATTGTTAAATGATTTATGGTCAGAGATACACACTTGTGTAAGTTTGGCAGAAAGCAATGATGAAGGTATTCAAGATCTTTTGATGAATCTTCAAGGAATAAGAAAGGATTTGGAGGCTAAGAGATTTGCAAGGAATAATGAAACAACAGGAAGTGCAAACAACAAAGGACAAGACATAGAGCTATTGATTGGACCTAGTGTGCCAACTGAAGTAATTGTCAAACCTCCAAAAATTTCAAAGAATAAAGGGACTGGAGTTCATGTATCAAAAGAGAAAGGGGCTGAGATTGATGTGCCAAATGTTGAAACAAGAGGTAGAAGTGCAAAAAGGCTAAAGGGAGAAAAAGAAAAGCTACAGAACAAAACCAGAAAAAGAAGAGATTAGGTAGAGGTTGTGGTGAATTGAGTCATCATGATACTAGAAATTGTCCAAACAAAGTATAATGATACATTAAATAAATTGTGTTTTTAATTTGTTGATAAAGTGTCATTTGAGTGGTTGTTCAGATCATTTCTCAAGGCAATGGGTGGAAATGAACCGAATTGTATGATTACAGATCAAGACTTAGCAGTTTGTGTTTTTAATTTTTTTGAAATGAGCAAATATTAATGCTCATTTGTCAAATGAGTAAACATTCCTTTTAATAATAAATCAAATCACACCATTTGGCATATGAACAAATATATATTGTTTGGCAAATATATATGATAGAAAATAAGCAAATACTTAGTTGCTCATTCAACAAATTACAATTAAGTTTTTGCTCATTTAAAAAATGAGCAATTACGTAGTTGCTCATTTGTCAAATGAGCAAATAGTTAGTTGCTTATTTGTCGAATGAGCGAAAAGTTAATTAGCAATTCAACAAATGACCAACAACTTACTTAATATGATAGAAAAGGATATCCATTACATTGACATAGCAAAAGTTATACTTAGAAAATCCTAGCAACATCATAAAAACATTTGATCAACTAAGAACATTTATCACATTTGTCCTATTAAGAACATCATAAAACTAACACTTATATTGTTCTATACAAAAACTATAAAAATCTTAGAATAATTAATCAACTTCAATCTTCAATTCTCTCCGTTAATTGCTCTTGGATTGTTGCCCCTAGCTTTACTCAGAATCACTTGCTTCCTTAGCCTTTTTTTTCTTTTTGGACAACTTGTTTAACAGGTTTAAAAATATTTGCTTCACTTGAAATAATTCTTGAAATAATTGAGAGGGTATACTTCAAAACGAAGTTTTCCATGATTATGTCTTACAAAGACAAAAGAAGCAATAACTCAAAGTAAGTATAGGATAAGTAATGACTTCATGAATGTTTAACAAAAGTTGCTCACAAATTTTAACCTAAAAAGTGCAGATTTCTCATTCCAGATGAAGCAAATTATAAAAATTGCAATCACAATACATTATTTGCTATTTCACAAATAAGCATTGACACATGTCAGAAATGAGCATTCAATTATATGCTCACTTAACAAAAAAAGCAAACAATTGTTTGCTTATTTCACAATTTGCATTGAGTTATAAGCTCATTTGACAAATAAGCGTTTAATTATTTGCTCATTTTCCAAATGAGCCTTGAATTATTTTAGTAGGCAAATATGCTATTGTATGATTTTTATATGCAAATATAACTATAGCAATTGTATGGATTTTGTAGGCCAATATAACTATCATTGAATTATTTCAGTAGGCAAAAATGCTATTTTATAATCACAATACATTATTTTTCAGATTCTAGATTCTAATTTCAAATTCTATTACAGGTCGTATGTATGCTTGTCTGTGTGTGTGTATGTGTGTGTGTATGTGTGTGTGCGCGCCTGTGTGTGTGTATGTGTCTGTGTGTATGTTTGTATGTGCACCTGTGTGTGTGTACCTGTGTATGTGTGTGTGTCATTGCTAAACTCAAATCAATTTTCTAAAATAATCTAACAAAAGCTTGAGCAATTACTTCCACTTACCACACACAACCTACCCACACATTACACAATTTTGATTCCAGATTCTGATTTCAAATTCTATTACAGGTTGTATGTATGCATGTGTGTGTGTGACCTGTGTGTGTACCTGTGTATGTGTGTGTGTGTCATTGAATCTTCCTTTAGCTTTTGAGTAAACATTCCTTTTAATAATACATTAAATCAACACCATTTGGCAAATAAACAAATTATATAGTTGCTCATTTAAAAAATGAGCAAATACTTAGGTGCTCATTTAACAAATAACAATTTTTTTTGCTCATTTAAAAAATGAGCAAATACTTAGTTGCTCATTTGTCAAATGAGCAAATAGTTAGTTGCTTATTTGTCGAATGAGCAAATAGTTAATTAGCAAAAAATGACCAACAACTTACTTAATATGATAGAAAATGATATCCAATACATTGACATAGCAAATATTATACTTAGAAAATCCTAACAACATCATAAAAACATTTGATCAACTAAGAACATTTATAACATTTGTCCTATTAAGAACATCATAAACTAACACTTATATTGTTCTACACAAAAACTATAAAAATCCTAAGATAATTGATCAACTTCAGTCTTCAATTCTTTTCGTTAATTGCTCTTAGATGGTTGCCCCTAGCTTCATTCAGAATCATTTGCTTCCTTAGCGTTTTTTTTTCTTTTGGACAACTTGTTTAACAAGTTTAACAATATTTGCTTCACTTGAAATAATTGAGAGGGATACTTCAAACGAAGTTTTTTCAATGATTATGTCTGTAAAGAGAAATGAATCAATAACTCAAAGTAAGTATAGGGTAAGTAATAGCTTCATGAATGTATATCGAAAAGTTGCTCACAAATTTTAAACTAAAAAGTGCAAATTTCTCATTCCAGATGAAACAAATTATAAAAATTGCTATCACAATACATTATTTGTTATTTCACAAATGAGCATTGACTTATTTGCTCACTTCAAAAATGAGCATTCAATTATTTTCTCATATAAAAAAAGGCAAACAATTGTTTGCTTATTTCACAAATTTGCATTGAGTTATAAGCTCATTTTACAAATGAGCATGCAATTATTTGCTCATTTTCCAAATGAGCATTGAATTATTTTACTAGGAATATGCTATTGTATGGTTTTTGTAGGCAAATATAACTATAGCAATTGTATGTTTTTGTAGACAAATATAACTATAGCATTGAATTATTTCAGTAGGCAAATATGCTATTTTTAAAATCACAATACATTTTTTTCTTTAAATGTGAAAGACTATAAGTTGCAACAACAAGCATGAAATGTGAAACACTTACATTATTTTTCTTTAAAACTGAATTCCACTTTTGCGACCCATATATGTTTCCATATGCCTCATCATTGCAACACCGCAATGCAAATGATGATCATCTGAAGACTTCCAAGGTAAATCAACCAGAACAAACTCCATAGACTTGATCTGTTTTGACCAAACAACACTTTGTGTACTTCCTTCACCATTTATGAAATATGAAATGCACTTTTCTGAAATGAAAAATAAGTTAAAATAAGAACAAAAACAGGTGGAACAAATATAGTTAGAACAGATTAAGATGAACACCTAAACTCAAATCAATTTTCTAAAATAATCTAACAAATTTAAGCAATTACTGCCGCTACCCACACATTACACAATTTTGATTCCACATTCTGATTTCAAATTCTATTAAGGTTGTATGTATGCTTGTGTGTGTGTGTTTGTGTATGTGTGTGTTTATGCCGTATGTGTGTGTGTACCTGTTTATGTTGTGTGCTGTGAGTCTTTGTGCGTGAGCGTTTTGTGTGTTAGGGAACTGTGATATAATGAGAGGAGCCATGAATAAGGAATCAGGTAATAACATGACAGGCATCAATGAGCATATTGATGATGAAGAAGAAGTGGCAGATGACATACCAGATTTTTAAGCAATTTCTTATTTTCTCCAGGACTTCACTATAATCATAACTCGATTTACCACAGTCTGTGGTGGGTGTTAAAACATATCAGATAATAATGATCTTTTCAAATACTGGGAAAAAGAAAGCTCAATATCTTTTTTGGATGATCGTTTTTGCTGAATTCAAGTCCACAACGCTCACAACATTTTTATTCCTTTTCTTGAGCAGACGTACTTTCGTATTGAAAAAGGCAATCCTAAAAAAGTACATAAAGAATAATACATAATAGATGAATATAAATGAAAAAAGTAAATAACAAATGAGCAAGTGAATATGAAATGAGAGAAGTCATATAGATGAGTAAATTGAAATTTTTTTTTTTAGAAATAAGCAAGTGAATGTTTTGCTCATTTGATATAGTGAATAGGCAAATTTAGTATTTTAAATATTTTATCAAAAATTTTATGTTATTTAGTATTCAATAACAAACTTGAATTAGTTCAAATTTATTTTTGCTCATTTGACAAATGAGCAAGAATATTTGACAAAGAGCAATTGAATAGTTTGCTCATTTGACAAATGAGCAAAGAACTAATAATT
>JPXE02000206.1:0-30100 GCA_000753965.2 Amaranthus hypochondriacus | reverse complement strand
CTGGGCCGATAGGAGGCTTGGAATGAATGGGTAAAGGCTGGAAAGACCCATCATACCAGGCCCAGCGGGAGCGAGGGAAGAAGAACCGTCGCGGGCAATGAATCCGGTGTCGCAGAAGTCACCCATACCGGCGGCTCCGTGTCTGCCCGCCGGACATTGCGCATATTGGTATATTCATTTTTTTTGAATTTGAATTTTTTTTCTAATTATTAATTAATTACTTTGTTTAACTATTAACTTTGTTTTCACAGGAAAAGAGCAAAAACCGCATGCCGTCTTCTTATGAGTTGTTTCTACACACTCATAGAGTGAAAACAAAGGACGGGTTGCCAGTGGATCAACAAAAAGTCCAAGGATGTAAATGTAAGTTTAATTCTATGTTGTTTTTTTATATAATTTTTTGCCTTTTTTATACAAAAAATCCGAACTTATATAATTTTTTGCTTTGTTTAGGACGAGTACCTGCGCCTCTGTGCCGAGCTTCCTCTCGAGGGGCTGAAGAGGATATGAATGACGCCTATTTTCAGGCTGTCAAACATATCGAATCGGATGAGCCGACGAAGAAGCCCAGTAAGTCTGTGTTTGGGGTTGGTGATGCCGCCAGCGGTCTATTACGCTGATTGTAGTGGCGCCAGAGACTCAGACACAGCCCACTCCTCCCCCGAGCAATTCACGAATGAGCGGTTGGATGAGCTTCAGCGTACCATGCACGAAATTACGCAAAGCCTCCAATCGAACATTCCGAGGGAGGAGTTTGACGGCTAGTGGCCGAGCATAGGCGCTTGAGCGAAGAGGTACAAACACCTTCTTAGCTTTATGCGCACGGTTTTCGCCGAAAGGGCTTGTCGCAACCTCCTCCTCCCCCCCCACTGATCCTTGTATTTTTACTATTTTATTTTTTTAGTTTTATATGTAAACACAATGAGTTGTATATATTAATCTTTTTTTAATATTTTTATTCATGCGTTTACTATTATCTTTTATTCGTTTATTTATTAAATTGGATCGATAATTTATTTGGGTTTTTTTATTAAATTGGATTGTTAATTTATTTTAATAATAAAATAATAAAACTGGTCAAATGTGGTCAACGACTATTGACCACATTTGACCATCTTTATAATTTATTATTTACAATATACCGACTAGAGTCCGACTGTATGTTTAGTAGGTGGCTAGTCGGTAAAATATTTTCAGTCAACAGACTATTGACTTCACCGACCAAACTCCTACGAACAAAAGTCGTTAATCAGTCGGCGTAAAATTAGGCGCTAAATGTGGTGAAAATCTGGTCACATAAAAGTTTGAACTTTCCGACCAACTTCCTACCAACCATGAGTCGTGAATCAGTCGGTAAAATTACGCGCTAAAAATGTGGTCAAAATCTGGTCAAATCGAAGTTTGAATTTGCCGACTAATCTCCTACTATGTCGTAGTCGGAGATTAGTCGCGGCAAATAATTAAATTAATATTTCTTAAAAAACAAATAAATATCAACAAAATCGGTTTTTGGTTTGCAGCGACTAGATAGCTACTAACACTTAGTCGGTAATTGCGACTAAGCAACGACTAGGTGCTGTGGTCGCAGGTTGCGACTAAATACCTACCATGTTCATGTTGGTCGAGCTTGCGACTACTTTAGCGACCCAGATCATTTACCGACTACATTATACCGACTAAACCTGTTTAGTCGCCGCGTAGTCGGTATAGACCTATACCGACCGAATGCCGACTAAAATGCGTAGTCGCAAAACTGCATTTTTTTTGTAGTGGACATTGATGAAATTGAATTCGAAGAGAAATTGAAGACGAGGAAGAAGAATTTTCAATTTTGACCAGTCAACTGTTATTTTTGACGGTCAACCGAAGAAAAACGTTAATTGGAACTCTTTGGAAAAGAAAAAATTTTATTAGGTATTTTTTGACAAAACTTTTTTATTTGGCACTTTTTGAAAAAAAAAATTATTGGGTACTTTTTGACACTTTTTCCTTGTAAATGATTTTCCTTAATTTCTCATTAAATCAATATGCAATATATACAAGAGATATTCCTTGATTATGGAAACTAAATAATTACAATGATTTTGCATATAATAAAAATATTTACACAAGATTCTAAAGATCATGAAGATATTATTCTAATATATATTTTATGATTGGTTAATTATTGATCTGATATAAGCAAAGAAGGAAACAATATACTCTATACAGAAGTATAATGTCATTTAAAAAAAAAATTAATTAATACTACTCAATAATCCCTAGTCCATACATACTAAAAGAAAATCACAATTAATACTCCCTCAATTCCTTTAAAATTATGACTAAAAATGGCCAATTGTAAGGAAAAATATCACTTAAATTCACACTAGCAAATTATAGGAATAAAAAAAGTATTACATGAATTTTACGTATATTATTAAGAGATGCAACTATAATATTAAAAATGGCAAAATCTTTATTCCAACTATATAGGGTAGGCTAGATAAATAAAAAAAAATGACCATGAGAGATTTTCATATAAATAGTTTTAAAAACACAAATTCTTGTGAGAGACGGTCTCTTTGAGAGACCAACTCTAATTGGGTCGGCCCATAAAGGAAAATATAGAATAAAAGTAAGAATTAAACACTAATAAACTGGGCCTGAGAAGTGTCTCTCAAAAAGACTGTCTCTCAGAAGACTTGACGTTTTAAAAATGGTTACTCAATTTATTGCCCGATTATTATTATATAATGCCACCATATAAGCTTGATGAAAATGCACCCAACCTAAATAATTCATTTTCTGTTTAACACTATTTTAGCCATTAAAACACTTTAAAGCTAGTTTTACATCAACTTTCTAGAAGTCTTCATTTTTTCAAACAAAGTATCTAAATAATTAAAACACCATTTTTCATTTAGGCTGGGTGTATTTTGAAAGGATAGATGCAATAGTTGAGATTATTTAACAATTATCAAAAATATAGGTTTATTAAATTATTAATGTCAACTTTTTCTTCTTAAATTGAATAAAAGAAAGTTTTATATGAACTTGATTTACACTATTAATTAGGTTGATGAGACTAAAATAGTATTAACCAAGTCTACACTATCACTTTTATTTTTAGACCATGGCCCACCACTTAATTTGGTCCGTCTCACTTAATTTGTATCATTTTTATTTTTAGACCATGCCCACCACTTCCTTTTAATCACATCCATACATTTTAACTCCCCTATAATTTCAACTATACAATTCATTCTTTCTCTTTATTTATTACCATTAACTACCTTTTTCTTAAAAAAACAATCATTTTCTCTTTGTCTCAAATTATACAGAACGGAGTAGTACTTCTGAGTTGTCATCAAACACTAGAAACACCTTAATGACCCAAATTCATAAACATAATCCACATCATTAGGGATATGGCACTTTCTTAAAATGATAACTTTCTTGAATTAGTAAGTATCAAGTCTTTAAATGGACCGAACAATAAGCCAACATATTTAACTAGGAATTTGTTTTCCTAATTATTAATTTTTAGGTTCATTGGAAATGGAAATGATACTTATTTTCATAGTGAAACTACCTATGGCCCAAACATTCGGGAGCCTAATATTGGGTTTGACCCAACATCGTAAATGCTTCTTTTCTTGGTCATGTTACTCTTTTCTGGTTAGTCACTTTAAAATTATAATTAATCATTTTAAAATTATAATGAACTCGTTTAAGATTATAAATTATAATTGATAACTATTTAGGTGATGACATATAATTTAGACTATAAGGCATAAGCTTTAACTTGATCACTTTGAGGTTATAAATTATGATCATTTTTAAACTTGTTAGTTACCAAGTTAAAATTGTCCGCTCTAATACTATAATTGATCACTTTATAGTCTGAATTGAAGATTTTAAGGTCATAAATTAATTAATCATTTTAATGAGGTGATAATTGATTCAATCAAGGTTATACTCTTAAAGTCAAAATTAATCACTTTTATGTCAAAATTGAAAATGAATCAACCCGAATATATTTGGTCTCACTATGAGACAATCTTGCCTAATAGTTTGCGTTAAGTTATAACTTATGAACTAATTCTATAAGAAAAAAGTTAATAGTTTTTTGGATGCAAGATAATTGGGTGGTAGCTGTTAGTAATATATAAGTATTTACTAGTTGTGGATAGTTGTAATTATGCAAATGTAACCTTTTGATAGAATTTAGAAAATGGGCCTGGGCAACCTAAATAAGGAGGAGAAGAAGTAGTCCACTCATAAACCCAAAGAAAAGTTCACTATTAAAACCAATTGGTAATAGTATGAGTTACTTCTTTAGTATATAAAGTGATCCATACTCTTCTCTTTCTCCGATGTAGGACAACTCACGTGTGGATAACACAGGACAACTTCAACACCTTTAGATATTAACAAACTAATTTGTAATGTATAGTATTAATATTCAGTAAACGTAGTCAATGTGATAGCTGATTGAATATAAATTGTTGAGAAAAGGTAAAATAAATTTTAGAGCGTTATATTTGATTTGAAAACTCTATTTGTAGCTAATGAAAATAGTTACCACTAAATGTGCGTAAATTGTTATTTCTATTGATTTTTTTTCTTAAATTAGTATTTTAATCTTAGTAAACGATTAACACCTTTAAATTATTGCATATTATTTTCAATGAATAACATTTGATTAATATTGCACGTAACAAGGTTACAAATAATAACTATTAAATAATATAACAAATTAACTAATATATTCTGAAAGCACAAAATATATTATACATATACAAATATAGTAATGATTCAAATATATGCATAGTGCTATATGGACACACCTTTATAAAAATACTCCCTTTATTAACTAAAAGTTGCCTTTTATATAAAAAATTTGATGATGCGTAAAAAAATTGAAATTAGTAGTAATTAGTAGTTAAATGTAATTCTATTAAATTAGTAAAATTATTCAATTAAAATTTAACATTAAATAAATAAAAAATTTATTCATTATATTAACGGACCATTATATAATAATAACACTTTAAAATAAAAATTGCAAAATATTTTGAGTAACTTGTAAGAGGTAGTCTCTCGGTAAGATAGACCTCAAAATAAGAAATTTATATACTAATAATCACATAGTTCTTACTTGAGACCATGTTTACAAGAGACGCGTTTTAAATGGGCCGGGTCATTATTACTTAAAAAAAACTTTAAAAAATGCGCGTTGTGTAATCCTATTTGGAGTTGGTGTTATAACCTATTGAAGTTAGTATTATAACTTGTTAAAGTTGTTAGTATAACCTCTTAAAGTTTGTATCTCCAAATAGTATAATACCAACTTTAATTGGTTATAACACCAATTCCAAATACCAATTTTAATAGGTTATAATACCAACTTTAATAGGTTATAACACCAACTTCAAAAGGTTATAACACCAACTGCAAAAGGTTATAACACCAACTCGAAATAGGCTTAACCGTGCGCATTATTTTTAGATTTTTTTTTTAATTATTGAGAATGTGGGTTGGACTCTTTTAAGGGGCGTCTATACTACAGACGGTCTCTTAAAAAAGAGCCTGACTAATAATATATAGTAATTAGACTATTTAACCTATGTATAGAGTGCGTTTTACAGTGAGACCATCTCATACAAGTTTTGATCCATGTTGAGAAATTTCATGTTAATCTCACAAATATTTTTGGGCTTTACTTGTGAAATGTGAAATGAATGATTGTTTGGCGATGCCCAAAGTACGATGTGGTGGGCTGGGTTTACTTATCAGACAGGGTCGTTTAGATTTATCTTGATGCTTATGGCCCATGTCTATATTTTGTTTTTATCTCTTTGTGTGGATTTCTAATGTAATGAAGATGAAACTAAAAAAAATTGACATCGTGAAAGTAGGGATGATCATGGGCGGGTTTGGAGCGGGTCCAACCAGATCCGGATCCGAACTCTTTTAATTTTTTGAAATTCACATACGGATTCGGACCCTAAGGATCCTAAATTTTCAGACTCGGACCCAGAACCTCCGAATCTGATGGGTCTAGGGTCCTTAGTGGGTCTAAAAAAGGTCTCTTTGATTTGTCAAATTTGAAACATTTGTAAGTCATTATATTTTTCGTATATTTGTAAGAGAGTTATTATTGTATTTTACAAATATTTAATACTAATTTAACATCTAAACTCGCATAGCGTCACCCATATACGCTTAAATTCTATTATAAACACTAGTTCGAGTCCATGAAATAAGGGTATAATTGGAACATAGCAAGTAGCATATATATTATTTATATATATTATGATTATATGAAAAGAAAATAAGTGTTGGGGGCAGAATTAATACGTAAAAGACAAATAAAAATGGACAATGTAATATTTATAAGGGTCCGAGGGGCGGGTCCAGGGTCCGAATATTGGACCCGGACCCGGACCTATCAATGATTTTTTAGATCCAGATCCAACCCAAATCCAATGGGTCTCAAAAAATAAGACCCAAACCCTTAAAAAAGGGACGGGTCTGGGGCGGGTCCAACAGGGTCCTGGACCTATGACCATCCCCATGTGAAAGTAACTTTGGAAGTGAAATAATAGAAAAAATATATCTGAGTAATTGAAATTAATTAAGATTGGGTTTGGAAATTTCATTTCAAATTATAAATTTTAATTATGAAATCAATAATGTAGAATTTAAGAATGATAAGATTTGAGTGATGATTCTCAAATCTTCAACTTTAACCATTTTTATAACATCTATAGATTTGAGTCAAATCCAAATTTGAAAATATTTTATTTGCCAAACACTAAATTTGAGTCAAAAATATATTTTCAAATGAAATTATCTTTCCCAAACATAGCATAAAAAAATGTATACAAATTTTTAAATGAGGTTGTCTCATGGTGTCATGGTGAGACCATCTCTATTCGACTGACTCATGTAAATTTAGTGTGTTAAAGTGACCACTTACAATTTTAAAGTGATTAATATAAATAAATGAGTTAATTATATACTTCCTCCGTTCCATTATACTTGCTACATTTGACTTTTTGCGCAATTCAATGCGTTAGTTTGATCATTTATATATTGAATTATACACGTCTAAAAATTATAAAAAATTAATATTATGAAACTATGCGATTAGAAGATTCAAACAAGATCCCACTTAAATATATTTTTTCTTACACATTAGCTACAATATATAAAATAAGCTTGAACAATGAATAGTGTCTATAATGAAAATGTAGCGAGTATTTCAGAACGGAGGAAGTAGGTTGTTTCATGGTGAGACGATCTCATATAAAACGAACTGAATTATGTATCTTTGTTTAGTTCAAGTTAAACTTTCAAGTTTGCTGGCTAAATGTTACTACTTCCTCCGAACCAATTTAGTCGTCCTATTTGCTTTTTCAAATTATTAATCAATCCCGTTTAATTTGTATTTTATTCTTAATCCATAAGTTAAAACATAGTCATGTGAGATCTTGTTTGATTCGTCTCAATGCAAGGATTATTCTTATCAACTTTTCATAATTTTTATTTAAGCATAATTAGAGATATTAAGAGTCAAAATATTATCTCGACAAGTGTGCCCAAGCACATGAAACAACTAAATTGGAAAATCAATTGAATTGAAAGAATAGCGAAAGTGATATATGTTGAACTAAAATTTAGTAATTTCACTTTAAGTCTCACACTCTATTCCTCAGAAATTTCGTTAATCAGTCCCCAATAGAGGTGTTCAATGGGCCGGGCCCCCATTTTGAGCCCTTATCCGGCCCGTTTTTAGGAGGGCTTTTTAAGGGCCGGGCCGAAAATGGGCCGGGCTAAAAACGGGCTTTATTATTATTAAAATGGAGCGGGTTATAAGCGGGCTTAAAATGGATTGAAAACGGGCCATTGTAAATTTAAAATCGGCTTTGAAAATCTTTTTTTTCCTTTTGCATCAGAACCAAAAACTATTCTAGCTTCACTCATTTCCCAGAATTCAGAAACTATTATTCACTCATTTCCTTATTATGTATTGTCATTGAACAATTTTTCGTAGTTCTAGGAAATATTATCTTTCTGACTGTTGAAAGCCATGGAATTACTTCAACATGCTAGCCTTTTTTTACATGCAACTACCAGCAGCAACACTTAGCATGTGTCCTTCATGTGAAAAAATTCTAATTCTAATTCTAAATTATTCACAATTAAAAATGGGCCGGGCCGGATTGGGCCGGATTTTAAAGCCCGGCCCATTTTCAGCCCAATTTTGTTTTTCCAAGGCCCGATCCGGCCCGGCCCATTTTTGTTTTAGCCCGGCCCGGCCCGTATCCGGCCCATTGAACACCTCTAGTCCCCAATTAAACACAGTTAATTATTAGGTCGTGAAAGAAAAAGAATCAATATTGATTTTCTTTTAATTTTGTCAATGTAAACTTTCTATTTTATATCTTTAATTAAACCAAGCAGCCAAAAAAAATAAATTTATAAATCAAACATTTATAAGAAGGAAATTGCTATTGAGAATCTAAAATTTAAAAAGAAAAAGTAGTAAGTAGAAAATGAAATTTGTCAGATCTCATACACAACGATCGTAATTTTGTTAATTTTTCATTTTTTGATTAAACTTGTTATATATTTACTCATATTTATCTTTGATGTAGATGTCGTATGACTCTTTATTTATGAACCCTGTATTATTACAAAAAAAATAGTAAATGAAATTAATAAGGGTTGAAAGGTAGCTTTCTTAGTGTGTTCGCAGAACAAAAAATAAAAAAATAATAATAATAATATTCAATCATGGAAAATCAAAGCGACTATAATAGCCGTACATTACCTGTAAAATAAATGAAGCTATTATTATTTATTTCTATTGACAAAAAGCTTATCTCCTTGCCTTTAATAATGCCTTTAACTTGTGTGGTGCTGTGGATTAACTAATAATAATAACTAATCTAGGATGTTCACTAGTCACGTGGTGTCGACTCGACTACTCAATTTTCCATACCATTCTTTTTATAAATTCGTCTAATAATTCTAAATATTGTCTATCTCTTCAGAATAATTGAAATTATTGATTATTTTTAAATAATTTAATATTTGTATATATTTACTAATAGCACCCCTTGCAATATTTTATCCAATTACTGTAGGTACATTCGTATATATCACCAAAGAGGAGTAGCTATAGAGTATAGACCAACGAAAAAGCATAATGAATAAGAAATAATAAATGTAACGCCTAGTAGGTATCTACTGTAGCCGGTTAAAATGTGGCTAATCATCATCATCATCATTATACCCAATATGTCCCGCTCACTCATAGAAAACTAAAAATGTGGCTAATGTCAGAAAAAATATATAAAGGGTTGGATTATTTAGAAATAATCAATAATAAAGATTATCAAATAAACAATAGGAGTATCTGAGATTATCTAAGATAAATTTATCCTCCTAATTTTCCGTTTTAACTGCTTCTTTTTGTTCATATTTGATGTTTTTATTTTGATTTAAAAGATTCAACTTTTTTAATTCAGTGATTAGAATAAATAAAAAGTGTAAGTATTCTTTTTAGTTTAATGCATAATTTTTGAAAGGATTTTATTTTGATTTATTTATTATGTATTAGGAAGACATATCATTATTTACCGGTATTAAGATCACCCATTAACTCATACTTTTGTAACATGAAGTACTTCATTTTCATAGCTAAGATAACCTAGATGAGTAGATTCCACTCGCATATTTATTTGAATCGTCTAATTGAATACTTTTATAATATTAACTTTTTATAATTTTAGATTTTAGATATGTGTAGTTCATTATATAAACGACTATAATAACACATTGAATTACGTAAAAAGTAAAAAGTAGCAAGTAATATTATAGAATGAATGAAATATAATTTAACCTGTTTATTTAATCATAATGGTTCCCCTTATTTCAGTTTGTGTGTGATTTGTAGGTACCTACTAGACTACTACTTTATCTAATGGAATTTAGTGTCAATAATCTCTCTATTTGCAAGGCTCGCTTTATTTGGGGGTTTAATCGACGACTATAATATGTCCGCTACGTACTTTACGGGAAAATACTAATTTTTTTTTTTAGATATGGGGAAATACTAATTGATGACTATTACTAGACCCATACTATAATTTTTTGTTACTCGCAAATCACAAGATTATAGAATTTAAAATGTGTATGTCAGTATGTGCATGAGCAAGCCCCTGGATTGGAAGTTATTGTACATTATTCATATTTTATATTATCAATTTTTATCTCGTATCGTACTCAAATTATAAGCCGACTACGAGTCTACTACTTTGTTTATTTCGACCTAGCTAGTAGTACATTTGTCTGATTTAATTTTACTCCCTCCCATTCAAAATATTTAATGAGAGATAAATTTAAATTTTTGACATATATTTAGAAGATAAAATATATATCTATGTGATTCATCTTAATATATACTTTATTATTATATATTTTTTTATAATTTCTTATTATGTGTATTTAGATACATTGAAATTTAAAATTTACATTAAAAACTGTGCAAAAAAAGTATATGAGAAGAAAAAAACGGAAGGAGTAAAAAATAGGGGAGTTTAGCGTTTAGGGGAATTTTGTAGTCATCCAGATTGCACAACCTATGAAGTTACTCCGATCACACCATTAATTCTTGATTGGTAAGTCGGTGTGAGCCATTAGACGTAATCCAGGCAAATATACATACTATTAAAAAATAATTGCGCTAAAAATTAAAGTTTACTGATATATTATATATTTTATTATGTTCCCTCACAAAAGCCCTTTAACATATACAAACTCGTGCAATGCATGTAATTATTAGTATAAAAATATAATTATGTAATTTAAATGAATAAAGCAAGTATATATTACCATGATTAAATTTATCGAATACATGATTTTATAAGCAAAAACTAAATATACTAATTTTTTAAAAAGTTATTTTTCAAAATACATCACCTTTTCTTCAATTAAACATATCAAATACTATGTTAGGCATATAGATATTGCTATAATTATATAAATATTTTACCTGATTTAGTTCCAATTAAAAAAATCTAAATAAGTAAATACTATTGTCATGTAATCAACTATAATCACTAAAAGGATTTCATTTGTCAAGGCTCTTAAAAGATCATATTTATCATTAGTATGTATGATTATATACTTTAATACGTTCTCTCACAAAAGCCCGTGAAGTAGAAGCGTGGAGACAACACATTAAGTCTCCTTAATTTATTCTTTTGCGCTAAATGAAAGATTATTTCATTGACAATATGATACAGTTACTAAATATTAATATTATTAGGAATATAATATTTAGGTAGGTAATATTTAATAAGTATTAACTTACTTTTATATAAAGATTGATCATATTATAGAAGTATTATTGAAAATTGAGGACTCAAAGTACATTCGTTTTCCTAAGGTTATAATGAATATATACGCTTTATCTTTACCTTTGCCTTTATAATGAATATACTCTCTTTGAATTAATTTAGTTGTCCCATTTGTTTGGACACGGATATTAAGGGTGGTGTAGGGTCTATTAAAAAGGTGGTAGTTGGGTATTTAATTGATTAAATTAATTGTAAATAAAGGTGATAGTTGGGGTATTGTAAGTAGTAAAAGTGGGGGTATTTTAGTCATTACTTGTGTGAACATGGGGTATTTAGGTAAAAAAAAAAAGATTAATAAAAAAGAAAATGAGACAATTAATATGAATTTGCCAAATACGAAAATGAGACAACTAAATTGATTCGAAGGGAGTATATGCTTTTGTATATGTTAAATACTTTTATTTCTTTAAGAACATAGATAATGATGGATAAATATTGAGTGTCTTTGACTCCTTATAATTAAATACTCCCTCCCAATCATTTTAGATGTCCCATTTCTTTATTTGGCAAAATCATATCAATTGTCCCATTTCCTTTTTTGTCTATCTTTTTTTACTTAAACACCTCCACTTTTCCAATTCCCAAATACCCAACTACCACATTTACAATTAATTTAATCAATTAAAATACCCAACTATCATATTTTTAATGGACCCCACACTACCCTTAATAACCGTGAAAATCCAAATGGGACATCTAAAATAATTCGGACGGAGTAATTAATGTACTACTTCCTCCGTTCCATAATACTCGCTACATTTTCCATTTTGGGAAATTTCATATTACTTGCTACATTTCCTTTTTAGTAAAAAAATTAATCATTTAAAGTTATACCTACTCCTATTTTTATCCTACTCTATATCTAATTACTCCTATTTTTCTTTTTCATTTTTCAACAAATAATATTAAACAATTCCAAAAAAGCAACTTTTTCACCTACTACTCATCATTGCACAGTAACTTCTTAATCTTTGTGCTCATGTAATGGTAGCAAGTAAATCAGAACGGAGGAGGTATATATGAACTATTTACCTTCGCCCTACAATAATATTACGTCTAAAGGAAATATGATTGCAGTTGCACAAATGTTAGCGGCTTTATGATTATTGATATGCAACCGTAAAATTGAACTTTTTTTTTAATATTTTCCCTCAATAATGAGTACGGATTGTCTGTCACATTCTCTCATCTAGACCCTATTTTCAAGCGTAATACTGAATTGATGATGATAAACTGTCCTTTGTTCATCACGATGTAAACCAACATCAGTCATCAATCAAACTAAAGCTCAATACAAATCATTTTTCCGTAATTGTACTAATTAAAATCTTGAGAATGAGATCAAAATCTTAATATCACATCGTAATTGTACTTGATAAATATAAAATTAATCTTGTAGAAAAATAAGAAGTAGAATAAAATAAAGATATTATTTCAGAATATTATGTTTTAGGAAATTAAAATATTTTTAATATTTAGAATATTAAGGTTATTTTATTTCCTAATTATTTAGTTTTAAGTTAATATTTTGTTTCCTTATTTTAGTCCTTATTATTTGTATAATTAGAGATAGTACCTCTCATTATTGTTCAATACAAATCCAGTATTCACCAGATTAAACCCAAACCGAATTCCCGCATTATAAATTTCTTCAAATCTTACATGTGTAAAATATATATATGTTTATGGAAGAAGAAATGGACTAATCTAAATACGTACTTGTTCTAATTACGATTTACACTATTATTCAATAATTTTACTATTTTTTCTGAATGTGATTTAGAGAACTAGGGTGTTAATTTTTGTCAATTTTAAGTACTACTTAATTTAGTGTCACTTTAGAGAGGTGATGAAACTCGCAATGAACAAAACCAATGGTTAAATGTGTTTCAAAATGCGGAAAAGTTCCTCTATTTTAATTTCTAAATTAATAAATAAGTTTCATTTTTTTAAATGGAAAAATTATTAAAAATAATCTAATTTTTTCATCCATCCGCTGTAAATAATCACATATTTGGAATATTTTTTAATACTCTAACATTTTTTCTTAAGTTGCTATCAACATAACCTTTTATTTTACTCTATTAGTATACTGACAGCAAACTAAGAGCAAAGATTGATTTATTAAAATATAATCCAAAGTTGGAATTATTCAATCATAATCATTTGATTAGAAGCATATAATAATATAATATTGAAATATGCGAGGTTGATCAAAAATGTTCCACCATTCTTACATTAATATCTTGAATACACCCTTATGTACGTGCTTTTACGATTGAAAACTTAAGAAGTTGGATGCCGAAAAAGCTTTAATTTGAAAATTTTTAATAAATAGTGTACATGATTCATACTACATCGACAAATTGAATATGGTGTGCACACTTTATATGTTACTGGAATCCTTTTCATTGTCATATGGTTTTGGGATAATATATATCTCCTTGACTTATGAAGTGTGTGTACCTCATGTCTACCCATAAATATATTGGCATTCACAATAAGTCAGCCTAAACAATCAAGGACCACAGCCATTAGTTTGATAGTTAGGGCGTAATTAAAACACACCCAAGGGGCAAGGTGCAAGTACTAAGATAATTAAAACTCCATAATTACTTAATTAGTCCTGCATTACCATGCATCAAAACCCAAAATCACAATCTGGTACCAGCTGTTTCTTACCTCCATGCTAGCTTGCTACTACTACTTCTCTTCTGACTTTGCGTTGTTACTTTTTTGGATTATCATACTAATCAAATTTAATTAATTAATAATTAAATGATTGGATCCAAATTATGATTAATTAAACATGGTGTTTTAGGAATTAGTGTCTATAATTAAACCCATTACTCGTGCGGGTGAGAGAAGCACGTGATTTACTCACATGATTGCACACGTTTGTGTCAGAACACCAGCTAGATTTAGCCTCCATCTTAGTGGCTTAATTTACTCTTAACCATGTTAATCTACGCGGGGGTCGGCGGACTAATTACACTTATATAAGCTAACTATTTGTTGTTTGTATGTGCCTAATTAAGTCTCATAAATAGTTCATTATCTCGAACAGCTTGGGCTTAACACTCATCGCTATATGTATGTTGAACCAACTAAGTTACTGTTAGTATGTGTTAAATATTACGCTGTTCAATATTATTAAATTTTTAATTAATTAATTAGAATCATAACTTAGACAGACTCAAACCTAGAGTTATCATATTTTGGATAAATAACTAAAATTTGATGATTAATGGCTAGAAACAATCTTGGTCATCTAATCAATTATTGTAATGATTTTTTAATGATATAGTATGAACTTTTAGGTGTAGGGATTTCATTAGTTTATCCCATGTTCATAGAAGTAGCAATCAATCAAATATATTGATGCATATATTGATTACTTTGATCAAATTGAGAGTATTATGAGTGGATTATATTTGAAATTGAGTTGTACTCCTAAATGAAATTAGTGAATGTTTTATTAACCAAATAAGGGTGTGATTGAATTGTTTGTGGCAACTTGTTTGTGTTTAATTAAAGTTGCCAATAATAATGTATGTTTATTAAATTTCGTGGGAAGTACTTATTTAAATAATTGTTTATAACAATATCATAGGAATTAAAATTTCTCTTTTCCTTGAAAATGGAAATACTTATAAAGTGTAAGAATATTAAGGGTGTTGGTAGTTCCAAATTTCAATCTCAATTGCAATTTCTTGTTATAATCAAACAAGAAAACTTACTTCTTGAAAATTCGACATATAAAAAAAAATTTATAAGGAATTAATTACCAATTCATAAGAAAAAATTCTTTTTTTTATCAACTAAATTAACGAGTTTTAATTTTCTTTATTTCATTTGATGTATGGAGAAGTCCTTTTTAAAAAAATACATTTTAATGTTGTTTTTGGTTTTAGAATGGAAAATGATTTTTATAAGAGTGTAAAGTAAAACAAAATTTTTGTTTGTATAAATTCCACTCCCAACCAAATCAAAGAACACAGATTGTAGTTTTCTTGAAAAATATTTTGTAGCAAATTAAATAACCTATGAAATGGAAAAATATTAAATTTAAATGTTACTTTAAAGCTTAAGTAATTATACATACTAATTTGCATCGTCAAAGATTTTATTTTTTTACTGAATAAGTTTTTATAAGATGGAAAATCATATTTTGTCTCAGGTTGAGCAAGTATAAGTTTTTCCTGGCAAGGTCTCGAGCTCTTCTCATCTAGGCTTTTCCTCCCTCGTCTTACCCTGTAATAAAAAACATGCTCTAATATAGTTCAATAGACTTACAGCTTCATGTGACAACCTTTTAAGATACATTTTTTTAATGATAAAATAAATTTTTTTAATGAAATATATAAAAAGTTTTCTATTCTGTTATTAGAAATTAAAAACTTACGAATCATACAAGAAAAATTATATTAAAACTAAGAATACAATGAAATAATGTATGTCAACCAATACTTCTATGTAGACACTTAGGGTGTGTTTGGATTGAAGGAAATGGACGAAAAGGAAGGGGAGGGATTTGGAGGGAGGAGGTATCTCTTGTTTGGATAACAAATTTGGAGGGAAGAGATTTGGAGGGGAGGGATTTGGAAGGAAAATTTGAACAAATTTTGTTAAGAAGATAATCTCTCTTACACTATGTTTGGATAGCAAATTAGGAGAGAAAAGAAAGGAAGGGAAGGAGAAGGAAAGGAAGGGAAAGGAAAGGGAGGGATAAGGAGGGAAAGTGTATATTGTTTGTTTAGAAGGGAAGGAAAGGGAAAAGGAAGGAAAGTGTTTTCCTTCCAAATCTTTCCTCTTTAGGAGAGATTATCTCCTTAACAAAATTTGTTTAAATTTTCCTTCCAAATCCCTCCCCCCAATTTCCTTCACTCCAAATTTGTTATCCAAACAAGGGATATCTCCTCCCTCCAAATCCCTCCCCGTTCCCTCCATTTCCTTCAATCCAAACACACCCTTAAAGAGGAAAAATTTGAAAGGAAAACACTTTCCTTTCTTTTCCTTTCCCTTCCCTTCTAAACAAACAATATACACTTTCCCTCCTTATCCCTCCCTTTCCTTTCCCTTCCTTTCCCCTTCCCTTCCTTTCTTTTCTCTCCTAATTTGCTATCCAAACATAGTGTTAATTTTTCCAATTGTATTTGATCATTTATGTAAAATTTACGATGAGTTGTTCAAATTTGAATGTTGTTATGGGGTTAATAATAAGCAATTAGTCAAATCCCATCTTTCCCCTTTGTCCACTACTATCACCACTCTTAGTCACCTTCTAAAAATAACTCTCCATTATTTCCGCATTATTTTACCATCTAACCTTCATTCTATCATTATAAATAGATGTTACATACATCATTTGCTAAAAACTAAGATTTGATATTCCTATCGTTATCCCAACAAAATTACAGCGCCCTCCTATTTACAATTTATACTTTAATCAAATATCCTTCAATTGACCTGAACTCATCCTACAATCTGTTATCTTGTTTTCATTAATTATCATATATTCATTACTTTCGGTTTCCCGATCTAACTTGAGCGTCGGAGGGGTTTTCCGGGGAACCACCCCCGGGCAAGGCTAATATTGTATTGCAGAATTTGAGGTCTCATCATCGGAAGGATCATTATCACTTTCATCGTATTGACAGTGTTCTCCGATTACACCTATCTCTAGGTAATTTAAGTGTTTTTTTACACTTCCTTATTTCATTACCGAAACAAATGTAAAATATTAATTATTTATTCCTTCAGTAATCTTCATATGTTTTGGAAAATTCGTGAAAATTCAAATCCTCATATTCAACACATTTTACTTAATTAAAGAAAATGATGCAATCTAAAATTGATTTTCTAAAATCTCACACTCTAATATTACTCTCGTCTAAACACGCTTAACTGTAGCTACATTAACAATGACTCAATGTTTATGATCTCACCCTAAGATTCCATATATAAGAAAATTATTGTCCACCAATTGGAAGTTAAAGTTCTTCATGGATAACGTATGACACTTACCTACCAAACAACACAATACACAAACTAGCTTAATTCACCCTAAACAATTGAAAAAGGTCTCGTCACTTTTTCCTTTCCAGTTTATTAATTAAATTAAAAATCAGCATATCAGCATAACATAAAAAGGTTACAAGAATAAGTAAAAAATTACCTTATTTCTTGTTGGGACGTAATATATAATATGGTCTATGAATTAAGCAAAACAATAGAGATGAGCTTCGCCAATTAAATAAATAAGAAATTATTTTATGCTAATTTATTTTAATGAATGTAATCAATTAAATTTTTTGTGATTAAAAATTAAAATCTAGCATTATTAAGCATGTAAAGTTACTATATGTGTTCCTAGTAGTCTAGTACAGACACAAAAATTAAAAAACCTCTTATAACAAGTAATATGAGTATATAACACTTAAAAATTTCAGTCATATGATTTTATTTTCAGATCGATTTATTAAATAAATAATGTTGAATTAATGGTAAATTTGTACATTAGGAATTTCGGATCATTTTTGGATATATATATATATATATATATATATATATATATATATATATATATATATATATATATATATATATATATAATACTATTTTAAAAAATTTATCCGCTTTTATCATTATAAAACTCAAATTTACTACACTTATCAGTTGATATAGAGAATTTTTATGCTGTGACCATTTTAATGTTTGTGATTTTTGATATCTGGTAATGATAATTTATTTTAAACTTGAGAAAATTAAGAAAATACTCCGTTAGCACCGAATAAACTAATATATAAATACAGTTAACTCGATCATAACGATACATAAGGATACAAAACAAATTAATAATAACGATGATGACACCAACATGACATTAAAAAAAACTTATAGCAAATTAGCATATATACATTTTTATAATAAGAGACTAATAAAAGAGTTACAACCATGTATTATAGACATGACATATTGTTTTTTTTTTTTTTTTTGAATATACATGTTGGCTTTTTATATATTGAATTATATATGTTGTTTATTATTATCAAATGTTAATAAAAAATAACTTTTTTATTTTCACTAATAAAGGTACAATTTTACAGCGTTCTTCCCACCTTTCAAATCCTATCTAAATGATATTCTTACTAATAAAATGTTAATGTTTAACTAATTAATCCAAAATGAGAAATAAGTTTCGAGGTGATATGATTACCAATTAACATCAGTATTTTCCTATACTCTATTGAATATACTTCTTCCGTTTCTTTTTTTCTTTTCATTTACTCTTTGTACAGTTTTTGATGTAAATTTTAAACTTCAATCTCTAAATACACATAATAAAAAATTATAAAAAATATATAATAAAAAAAGTATACATTAAGACGAATCTAATAAGATCACGCATGAATATATTTTATCTTCTAAAAATAAGTGTCAAAACATAAATTAATTTATCTCTTCTTAAGTTGACATATTCTAAATAAGTAGAAAATTAGAAAACGGAAAAAGTACTAAAATAATAATTCTAATTAAGGCTTTGTGGGGAAATTGGCATGTGCTACTCATCTAAATTTAAGGATAAGTCCCCATTCAGGAATTAATTAAAATAAAATATGAAACAGTATAATTAGTAGGTTGATACTGTAACAAAATGTGATTGTGCATTGATAACGAAGACCCAATATATTATTCAGTATTCCCATTATATCATACACTAATAAATATTTCACTAACATAAATCACACTCCTATTTCTATATATGCTTCTTTGTGTTGGATATTGTGAAAAACTACATGCTTCAAAATCTTTATGTACAATATTACTCCTTTGGAGTTTATCTAATGAATTTGTTATAATTTTTATGTACGTTTTAAGTATTATTGGACGTTATTAGTGAGATAATAAGATAATAAATATATATGCGTATATAAAATAAAGAGAAATATAATTTATGAATGAGATAGCAAGAGATAATTTATATTTATATAGATTTAAGTATGGCTTGGTTGCGCTAAAAAACTTCTTATAAACCAAATTTATAAAATGGCCTTGATCCAATTAATATCAAGCCTAAGGGAGGTACAAGAAGATTCAAGACTAAAATCCTAGTCCGAGGTCTCGAAATTTCAAGCACCAATCCAAGAAAAATTCTAAAATTATGAAAAAAGATTTAAAATTAAACTTGATTTAAAACTCTTTGTTAAGTAAGAAGGAGAATAAAGAATTTCTGAACAAATTTATTACTACACTATCACAATCATACATGTAGTGATAAAATGATACCTACACTAAAACTGCTATGAGCAATTGATATTTTAGACATTATGTTAAAGTAATTCTCAGAATAATGTAAATAAAACATGAAAACGCTCACTTACTTTATCTTTACAAAATATATTACTAGAACCATTTGTGAGTTATTCTTGAATGAAAATAGTTCAAAAGAAAAAATAAAAATTATTAAGAAAAAGAAATTGTTAATAGAAATTAATTATTAGGATTTAGGGGTGTTCTGAAGACAATTGTTGATATACATGGATTTAATGAGTTTCATCTCCTTGAGTCTATGTCCTCCTAACCTACCCACAATTTTATTATTCTTTTTGAACCATCTCAAAGTACAAAACGATTGAACTAGATAGTAACCTCGCGTGTCCAATTTAGCTCGATTTAAAATGAAATTTTATGTTCATATTATTTTTTACATAAGTTTAAATTTATGTAAAATCGAATTAATTAAGTTGAGCTTAATAACAAGGT
Source organism: Amaranthus hypochondriacus (assembly GCA_000753965.2). NCBI lineage: Eukaryota > Viridiplantae > Streptophyta > Magnoliopsida > Caryophyllales > Amaranthaceae > Amaranthus > Amaranthus hypochondriacus. The sequence continues at coordinate 9,917 of JPXE02000206.1, read as the reverse complement.
AGAATAATTAATTGTCAAATTGCCAAACTGTTTTGAACGCATAACCACATAGTTTTGCCTCACCCAACTAGCTCCTTGGGTGAGTGATCAATTGATGTCCTCTAAGCAAAACTAAGTAGTTTGTACTAATCTAATCTCTCTATGTTTTATACTTGTAGTCCATCATTTAGGCATGCCCAATGTAAAAGAGAACAAACATGATAAATGAACAAATTAATTAAAATAAATAAAACTATAATAATATAATATCTTTCTTCAATTATAATGATTTTTTTAATCTAAAATGTACATTTTCTATTCTCAATTTCAAATTGTACTCTATAAAAGTAGATTGCAAATAAAAAGAAAAGATATATAATTACTTTCCAATAGAATTTTTCTGGGAAATTTCATGTGGTTTTTGAGTTTTTGGCTCTTTTACGTGGTAGACAAACTTATTCTTAGTTCATATGGTGACCTTAACTTTTCAATTTTTCCAAGTGGTAAACAAAAAGATTTTTTTTTAACTTTGCACTATTTTTACTCAATATAATGACAATTTTTTCAAAAAATAAATGTCGGTACCACTCTAATTGACTATATATTTCGAAATTCAGTCGTAATGCATACTTAATTTAACCAAAAACTTAATATATTGTCTGTCACATAAAAAAGTTTAAAACTCAAAGTTACCACATTGATTAAAAAAATTTGTAAAAAGGGCAAAAACTCGAAGTCACCAGTCACCACTAGAATTTCACAATATTTTAAACAGTTGCTCTATTGAGAGACCGTCTTTTATAAAGGCGACTCTAAAAAATCCAGCCCAAATCTATATTTAATTGTAACATTATATATTTAGAACTGGATTGGGCTTTTGAGAGCCGTCTTTACAAAAGACGGTCTCAAATAAGAATTGGTGTATTATAAATACCTAAACAACTCATTTTAAAGGTCAAGTTAAATTGTATTGGTTGTTACTTCTTAATGCCCATTTTTTTTTAAAAATGTTACACTTCATCACCAATCAAATGACAATCAAACACCTTTAATGGTAAAACAACTAAAACTAAATAAATAGTAGCACACAACCATGGGCATCACCCATGAGCCATGATGCAATACTACACAACATATATCAATAATATAATATGTTTAATTAATTGTAATCAAAATTAATTAAATTTGCTTTATTGCAATAACACAACCAATAAGCAAGGGGGTGAGGAATTACAATCACTTCCCATCTCTTTTGGTTTGTTTCTTTGGTCTCTTGGGATGCTTCAAAGATTCAATTAAAAGTAAACACCTTTAATTTCATATTCTACTATTTCACAGGTAGATTGATTCTGCTGCCATGGCAGATGTCAGCTTCCATTAACCTTCTTTCTTTCTTCCTTCTTCAACTTCTTCTTTGCTATATATATTTACCCTATTCTCTTTCAATATCCAACTCTCCCATTTTTGCTTTTCAACTATCAATGTTTAGCTAATAGGGCACTTGTTTTTCTTACATAAATTCGTTTATTATCCTAATATCATTAAGTGATTATTTGTATAAATGCGAATTTTATTTTATCCACAAGAATTTACCAGATGATGCTGATTTTCTCTTAGTTTTATTATTCAATGCCCAAGTACAAAGCACTTTAGTGCGCTAGGTACAACCACTGCTTCTTCCTCCTGATTGTAGGTCCATTACCTTTTTTAATTTTCCTATTAGATGATATATTTTTGTTGTATTTTTTTTATTTTCTACTTAAGTACTACTCTTTTTTGGGTTTTCTCCTCTTTCCCAACTTGGGTTTTCTCCTTTTACTCATTTCTTTAAGATTTATCCATTTGGGTTTCTTGTTTTGCATCTAAATTCTTCAAATTTTGTACCTTTTCTATAAAAAAATTTGTGGGTTTTTTTTAGAGCAAGAAATTTGGAGATGTGTTCGAAAAAGAGCAAACATTCATCAAACTCTGAAACTTTACAAAAGATTTCTTCATTTCCAGATGAAGTATTGGAGAAAGTTTTAGGCTTTCTTGAATCCCATAAAGATAGAAGTTCAGTATCATTAGTTTGTAAGGATTGGTATAATGCTGAAAGATGGAGTAGAACTCATGTATTTATTGGTAATTGTTATGCTGTTACACCTGAAATTGTTGCTAGAAGATTTCCAAAGATAAGAAGTGTTATCTTGAAAGGAAAACCTAGATTTTCAGATTTCAATTTGGTTCCTGAAGATTGGGGTGCTGATATTCATCCTTGGCTTCTTTGCTTTGCTAAAGTTTATCCCTTTCTGGAAGAATTAAGGTTAAAAAGGATGAGGGTTAGTGATGAAAGTTTAGAATTTTTATCTCTGTCTTTCCCTAATTTCAAGAGGATTTCTTTGCTAAGCTGTGATGGGTTCAGTACTGATGGTCTTGCTGCTATTGCCTCCAATTGCAAGTATGATACTTTTTTTCTTCTCCTTTTTGGTTTCATTTATATGTCATTTGGGTTTTTCAAGATTGGTTATTTTTGAATTGTTGATTGCATTTTGTGTTCTTCTTATAAATATAAGATCTGGGTATTGATATATGGATTTAATTTGGTCAATTTTTGAATACATATGTGCAAAGTTATCACCTTTTTAGGAAAAATTGATTTAGTTTATAAGTTATAACTCATTGTTTGTTGAATCAATGAATTGCATACTTGTATTTGGGTTATGAAGTTTGGTTTTGATAGTGGAAAGGGATGTGTAGTTCCTTTTTTGCTTTCATTAGTACACAGTGATGGGTATAGACTAACATTATTGGTGACCTAAAGATGTTTTGGATCTTTATCAATTTCTTTTCCCTACCTTGGTTGATATGACATTTGCCTTAATTATTGATTATCAGTTGTCGCTTTAAATGTCATTGTCCCCCATAAATATCGTTACCTATTGCAATTAAAACCACATGTTATCAGTTTTGCTTTCTTTCTAACTTCTCCATCCCATAAAAAAAGAAAATAGGTACTATACAATTTTAAGCAATGTTGCCCCTCTTAAACTGTTGCTTAACAACTGTTTGTGGCTTGTTTATTTGTTTCATTTGCACCTAATTATCAGCAAAAGATTACTATTACTCTAACATAGAAGTATTCTTTTGTCAATCTGACTTGTTAGAGTATATAACAAATTAGGGCCTCAACCATCAGTTTAAGCTTTTGGTTGAGTTAGGGTTGGTTGAATTGGTTGAGGCCCCAACTCAACCAAAAGTTTAAGCTGATGGTTGAGGCTCCAAGATATGTTATATACTCTAACATAACTTAGTTGCTTTCGTAACTAACTATAAAATCACCATTCAAATTTTGAACGGTAAATTTGGTTTTGATGCAAGTGATCAGTGTTGTGTTTTTGTCTTTTATGAATAAATTTGCTTGAGAGGTTCGATTAGTGATTTAGTGAACATACCAAAACATTGGAGAAACTTAAGTATGAGGTGTTCCAACAAAAGTTGTCTTGTATAGGAGTATGTTGTTGAAGTGTATAAGTCTATTGTATGTCCTAACATATAAGGAAATTGAGGCTTCATTTGATGCATGAGGTGTGAACAATGAATAATGTACTCCCTCCTATACACTTCAAGTGTGAAATTTGCTTCTGCATGTTTGCTAATAAATGTACTGGTTCACATAATATATAAAATTATAAAAAAGTTTATATTAATAAAATTTTCATTGAGATGAATCAAACAAGATCCCATTTGAATGTATTTCAATTTATTGAATCAAGAATATAATACAAACTAAGAGCCATTAGCCAATAGTGGTGCAAAATCCCAAATGTTACTCCCTCTATCCCAAAAAGTTAGCTCCATCTTCTTGTTTAGGCTGTCTCATTGAATTTGCTCCATTCCTATGTTTAGCTATGACCCGCACTACTTCTTTAGTTTTCATCCGTAAATTTGACTTATCTTTTCATCTGATCCACACCTTTTTTCTTATTCCCCACTTTTCTCGACTTTCATTCTAATTGTACATGGGCCTATTTCTTTGGGAAACACAAAGTAGTGGCCACATCGTTGTTGTGTTGCCTGAGGCGTAAACAATGCATTGCTAATTACTTAGTTCTAGGACCCCTGACGACCTGTAGGATTATATCACTCTTTAGTTCCAAGGATGGATGGGTTGGTGCTAGATTAGTCGTCTGGTGTGTTCTCTTTGGGATTTTGATGCTGTTTTTGCTCATTCTAATTGCCAATATGTTTAGCTCTCTTTCTATAATGCTATTTCGTGTTAACAAGAAGAAAAAACTCTATTATTAGTTATTGTTTCTCTAGGAGTGATTTACTTTTGGTTTGGTGGAGACCCCTCAAATCTATGTATTGCTGTTTGTATTCCAGGAACTTAGTTGAGTTCGACATTCAGGAAAACGGAATTGAGGATCGCAATGGCGACTGGTTGTGTGACTTTCCTGAAAGTTTCACTTCATTGGAGATTCTAAACTTCTCCAATCTTCATACCAAAGTCTGCTTTCCTTCTCTCGAGAAACTGGTAGCCAGGTGCAAATCTTTACGGGTTTTGAAGGTGAACAAAAATGTAGACCTGGAGCAATTGCAGAGATTGCTTATTAAAGCTCCTCACCTGACGCAACTAGGCACAGGGTCCTTCTCACAGGAGCTCCAGCCTTCCCAATATGCGAGTCTTGAGAGTATTTTTAACAACTATCGAAGTCTACAAACCATTTCCGGTTTATGGGAAGTCAATCCGGTATATTTGCCTGTTCTTTATCCAGCTTGTGCAGGGCTGACATTTTTGAATCTTAGCGATGCAGCTTTGCAATGTGACGAACTTGCGCAGCTTCTTGTACACTGCCCGAATCTTCGGCGTCTTTGGGTAGGCTTCTATCTCCTTTTCCCATGAAAAAAACACCCCTCTAACTATTTCTTTCCCCGGAAGGGATCAAATAACGACATATGGTCTTAATCTGCTTGAATATGTATGTTTAATTGACTATTTTTCACCCTCCATATATTTCATCAGGTGCACTTAAAATAATACCTTGGTTTTCATAGTTTATACATCTGAATGTACTGGAGTCCTCCAATGCCGTGGAAAATCTCGTCTTTGATTCACTTGCATTTTTATTTACAGAAAGGGCAAGTAATAAGATTTGTTTCGTCAACACTCTCAGAGAGCCAACGTACAACACCCCCTATATACCCCGGTTCCTTAAGCTAGACGAGAAGTTGTCACTCTCTTCCTCACCCATGAATCTCACGCACTTACACTATCACATGTCATTGCCTTTTATCATTGTTTAAGGGTTTGATACCAGTGTCCTGACTATGCATGGCTATATATAGGTGTTCGACTACCTCCCGCTGTGTTTTAGATCTCTAGTGTTTCGAGTACCAACATAAAGATGAGGCGAACGCTGTTCCAGTGATGATAATCTGTCAAGTTAACTTTTTTACATATACTTTGTTATGTCTTAACATTGGCAAGGTAGAGAGGCTTCATTTGACTCCAAACCTCGCCTAGGTGGGAGCCATTTGACGGCTTTAGGATAATAAATTGTAGTTTCATTTCTTAAATCGGGTGAAGGGTCTATGTTCTCTGCACTTACATTTTCTGTCATTTTTCACTTCATTTCTTTGCGAAACTTATATGCAACGATTTTTGAAAGATGGAGGGTGTAATCTGATTTTTATTCGTCATTCTTTTAATTTAGGTGTTGGACACTGTTGGGGATGAAGGTCTAGAAACTGTTGGATCCAGCTGCCCTTTGCTTGAAGAACTCCGGGTATTTCCTGCAAGCCCGTTTGAAGATGCTGATATTGCCCACGGGGTTACAGAGACTGGTTTTGTTGCATTGTCCTATGGCTGCCCTAAGCTCCATTACGTCCTTTACTTCTGCCGCCAAATGACAAATGAAGCTGTCGCAACCATCGTGCAAAACTGCCCTGATTTTACTCATTTCCGCCTCTGTATAATGAATCCTGGTCAACCTGATCATTTGACAAATGAACCAATGGATGAGGCTTTTGGCTCGGTCGTAAAATCTTGTAAGAAACTCAGAAGACTTGCCGTTTCTGGTTTATTGACTGACCTAACTTTCGAATATATCGGGAAATATGCCAAGAATTTGGAGACACTTTCTGTGGCTTTTGCCGGAAGTAGTGACTTTGGTATGAAATGTGTTCTGGCTGGCTGTCCTAAACTGAGGCGGCTGGAAATAAGGGATTGCCCTTTTGGTAATTCTGCGCTTCTGTCGGGCTTAGAGAAATATGAATCTATGAGATCTCTCTGGATGTCGGCTTGTAATGTCACGATGAGTGCTTGTAAACTGTTGGCAAAGGAAATGCCTAGGCTGAATGTTGAGGTCATAAAGGACGAGGATACCGATGACTGCCAGGCGAATAAAGTTTATGTCTACCGTACTGTTGCTGGACCTAGAAAGGACGCCCCTCCTTTTGTTCTCACGCTTTGAAATCAACATATTTGCTCGGTAAATTCATGAGAGGATGTAGATAAGCTGCAAACCCGACTCTGGAAGGACCGATCTCATCCGAAGCACTGAAACTCCAAATGTTCCGTAACACACACTGATGCGATCAAGAAAAATGACTATGGAGCAGCAAACAACTGACGAAACCCATATCGCCAAAACCTGAGAAATACGCAAAGGTTGTATAAAATCGGCATTTGTCCTAGATAACACATGGTTATAAAGGATGGGGCGTTTTCAGCCGATTAATATTCTGTACATGCTGCTGTATGATTTTAGTCCTGTATTATGCGTAGCTTTCTCTTTCACTCGCGCAGGGTATATATTTCCATAGCTTCAAAGCAGCGCGTTTTGTAGACGACAAAATGTATGTGCTGGGCATGTAATTGTATTCGTAGCGATTTGTGAATCTTCTATGAATCTTCATCTGTATTTTTATTGATGAATGCATCAAAAACAGTTAGCTTTCTGCTTAACTGGAATTGCTAGGTTGTTTAATTCTGTTTTTCCTATTCTTCATATTGTTATTCAATTTTCATTTTTTTTTTGATCAAGATGAAAATTGCTAATTTTATTCAATTTTCATTTCTGTCAATGATAGTTTTGAAGACGAGAGCTTCATTGTAATGTTAATGACTAAAATTTATTTAAAATTAACAGTAATACTCAACACCATTGCCACTGTTTAATACCATTAATAATCGTAAATATTGTCATTCTATTTCCCCTTTTAGAATGTAGCTAACAACATCAAGTAACTCACAAAATTTTATGTGTTCTTGTTTACATTATTTGAAGGCCGCATGTTGTTTTTCTTCAAGACTGTTTGAAGGTTATGAGACGGATTTATTTCGACTAAAGTTTTAATTGATGGTTAAAGTCCACAATTATATTATGTAATTTTTATATGAAAACTCTTTTGAGTTATAAGTGTGGATGTAATGCCCGTCTCTTACTAACACTGAATAATCTACTTAATAAAATGAGACTCAACCTTGTTATATTCGGTCACATTAACTTTTGGCACAATGTAAAAAGATCGATCATCTCAATCATTAACTAAAGTTGTTGATGTAAGCTCCACAATATAAAATATACTCCGCTGTCCTAGTCAAATACTCCACATTATTTACTAAGAAATTGGGTATAGTGAGTTAAAGTAGTAGGATATCTAGAAATAAAAAGAATATAAAGAGTAAAAGTGGTAATAATATCCAAAAATAAAACAACTTGTCTTATATGAGACCGTCTTATAGTGAGACGACTTGCAAACAAGAATCTCATTAGCTAAACATTATTATTATTGGGCTATTTAACCCAAGTATAGAGCATATATCACAGTAAGCGTCTCATACAAGAATTTGGGAAAATGAAAATAAAACAAATTCATTCGACAAACTAAAATGAAAAATAAGGTAAACTAAATGAGCAGAAAACCACTACATTAATAACATGAAGAGATAGAATTAGGGATGGTCACGGGTTCAGGACCCTGTTGGACCCGCCCCTTTTTTAAGGATCTGGATCTTATTTTATGAGACCCATCGAATCCGGGGCGGATCTGGATCTAAAAAATAATTGGCGGGTCCGGGTTCGGGTCCAATATCCAGACCCTGGACCCGCCCCTCAGACCCTTATAAATATTAAATTGTCTATTTTTATTTGTCTTCTACGTATGAATTATGCCTCAACACTTAATTTCTTTTCATATAATCATAATATATATAAATTTTATATATGCTACTTGCTAAGTGCTAACCCAATTACTCTTATTTCATGGAATCGAACTAGTGTTTATAATAGAATTTAAGCGTATATGGGTAATGCTATGCGAGTTTAGATGTTAAATTAGTATTTAATATTTGTAAAATATGATAATAACTCTCTTACAAATATATGAAAAATATAATGACTTACAAATGTTTCAAATTTGACAAATCAAAGAGCTTTTTTTAGACCCACTAAGGACCCTAGACCCATCAGATTCGGAGGATCTGGGTCCGAATCTGAAAATTTTGGACCCTTAGGGTCCGGATCCGGGTCTGAATCTCAAAAAATTAAAAGGGTCCGGGTCCGGGTCTGGTTGGACCCGCTCCAGACCGACCCCATGACCATCCCTAGATAGAATATGTTCATTAAAAAAATACACAAATTATTACATGAGACCGTCTTTTGTAAAGACGGTTCTCAAAAGACTAGTCCAATTCTAAATATATATTGTTACAACTCTAAATACAGATTTGGGCTGGACTTTTGAGAGTCGTCTTTACAAAAGACGATCTAAGAGAACACTTGAAAAACAAAAAAAAGAATATGTTAGAACCTAACAAAAATAAATAAATAAATAAATAAATAAATGTATTCGTACATTAATAGCTTCTAGTTAAGTATTTACGCTAGTAGTAAGCCATCACTCCATTGTAATTGTATGTCAAAATTTTGTAGGCAACCATGTGAGGTTTGCGAGAAAAAATTGCAGGCTTAAAAATTCTAATAGCTTCAAATCTTTCATGCAATCATAATTAGAGTTAATTATAATTAATTAGAATCAATAGCTTCAAAATTCTAACTTTTGTAATTAATTAAATTTATTAAGGGCTTCAAATTCGTTATTATCATTGTCCTCTCGTGCCTTCCTTACAAGTTACAACTTCGTTCTTCGTATTTCTGATGCCAAACTAGTGATTTAGACGCTACCTGAAAAATACATTGCGTGGTTATATATATTTGGATTTAGTTATTTTTTGAGGTAATAAAAATTGCATAATAATTTTGACTATCTTTTTATTTTATATTTTCTGAAAATTAAGATCTAGAAAAATAAGTAAAAGAAAAGAAAATTGTGTAAACCATGAATTTAATATTTTAGGCATTTTCATTTTAAAGAATTCTATATAATTGAACCCTTGCACTGTTGCACATATTTAAATTATCATTGTATAATATTAGTATATTTGCCCCTACAATACACAGATTTATATTGATACATTAATATGTTTTTTGATATATTGATATATTAATAAGTTGACAATTTAAGATCTAAAGATTTATATTGATAGATTAATAAGTGTTTTGACGAAATATTTTAGAAGGTTTGTGACGAATATTTTAGAAGTATAAATTAGATTGGGTAAGTTGACAATTAAGATCTAAAGATTTATGTTGATGAAATATTTTAGAAGTTTAAATATCGACGAAAAATCTTCACTATCAAAGAAATACTTTTACATATAAAGTGAGTATATATATTCTAAGAAACTTTAATAGGATATTTATGTGAATTTTAAATTCAAAGTTGTTAATAATGCACGAAACTTTAAAAGAATAGTTCTTGTCGTGATACGAAGTACTAACCATATATTAAGAGATATGTTGAAGTTTTTTATTTGATATATATATTGTGAATTACGTGCAATAATTATATACTTAAACTTTTTGTATGGTCATCGTCATCATGCTAGCTTCCAG
>JPXE02000205.1:0-30116 GCA_000753965.2 Amaranthus hypochondriacus | reverse complement strand
ATTGAAGAATTTACCTACATTGGAGTATTTAAACAAAGTTTATTATTAACCTAAAAAACGAAAAAAAAATTTGAAAAAAATTAAAAAAAAATACCTTTGAGCAAGCTAGACTATCCCAGACTAGATTTGAAGTGCTAAATTAGATTATGAAAGCAACAATTGATGGAAGCAAGGTAGTTTAAGAGGGGTTTGAGGGAGAGAATGCCCGTTTTTTTAAAGTTAGGGTTTATGGAATGTGGGGAAATGGGGTCTGGGAAGAAAGAGTCTGACTTAAAAACACGCATACCTGTTCGCAGTTAGTAACTGCGAACAGCCCAAAAACACGCATAGCTGTTCGCAGTTACTAACTGCGAACAGGTCAAAAAGTCAGCCCACCTGTTCGCACTTAGTAACTGCGAACAGCTCCAGACCTTTGCTTTGTGAATTTGACGCTTATTTTTGGATATAGTTTGATTTGGGTCTTATTTTTTTATTTTTTTATATTAAAACTCTTATTTGTTTCAAATTTTCTTCAAAATCATCAACCCTAAAAGTAGAAGAATATGAAAAAACCAGCTTGAAATTATTAACCCTAAGTTTCAAAATCAATATCTGGTATGTCAATCTTGCATCAGAAGCTCTTCGAAATCATCAACCCTAATTTTTCAGGTGTGGTTTTTCTCTCTTTATGTGTTCGAATTTCGAAATCATCTATTCGAAATCATCTGTTCGAAATCGTTCGAAATTGTTCGAAATCATCTGTTCGAAATCGTTGCAAATCATCTGTTCGAAATAATGCAATTAATCTAATAACTTAGTCTCTGTTCGAAATAATGCATTAATCTAATACAGATCAAAGTTTCATTATTTGTAATGGCTTAGGCTTGAAATTTGATTTTTTGTTTGTATATAATTATTAGGTTAGTTTTGTTGGGATTATGATGGAATATATTGCCAATTAATTTTTTATTTCTTAAGTAATCTGTTTTTTCTTTGGTTTGTTTCTGTGTATTTATCTCTTGCAAGAAGATTATGAGAATGGAATTGGAGAGCTTCAAGCATAGGACCAGTAGTATGAAATAATTGGAAATTTGATACTTAAGACACAACTCTTTAACATAAAATGGAAATTTGATATATAAAAATACAAATATTAGTTTTTCTATTAGGTAGCGGCGGATCCAGATTTTAAAATGAATATCCAAAACTTTTTTCATTACTCAAAATTGATATGTACAAGTAAAATATCGCAATAATAATCTCATGTCACTGCCACTAGGCAATAATTATTATCCTCATTGCAAGTAATTACAAGTTACAAGTTACAACGTCAAAGTTTGACATAGTGAAATACTTCCTCCATTCTGAAATACACGCAACATCATGGTTATCGACACTATTCGTCATTCAAGCTTATTTCACATATCACGGCTTATATATATAGGTAAAAGAATTATGTATATATGCAAGTGAGATCTTATTTGAATTATCTAATCGTATACTTTCATAAAATTAACTTTTTATAATTTTTAGATGTGTATATTTCAATATATAGATGATTAAAATAACATATTAAGTTGCGTAAAAAGTCGAATATAACAAATATAGTGGAACAGAGCAAGTACAAGGTAGCAAAAAAAAAAACGAAAAATACATTCTTTTAAAAAACATGGGTAGCGGTAGCCTATACTCCCATTCTCACATAATACATCCGCTTATAGCCGTAGCCCGTAGGTGAATTAGGATCCTCTCCATTACTAAAATGTAATGGAGGATCTATTACAAAATCCAATGGCTATAATTAACACATATTTTAGAATAAAAAATAAAATATCATAATTTCCTCCTATTAAAACAAAATCAAGCAATTATAACCATTGTATTTTGTAATGGATCCTTCATTACATTTTAGTAAGAGAGGATCCTAATTCCCCATAGGTACATGCAAATGGGAGAGATAAATAAAATATCTTATTTAATCGGTGAGAATTGAACTCCTGCTACAAGGGTGAAAAAGATAGCCCTTAATTAAGGGCTAGGCTAACTAAAAATGGATTATTAAAAAAGAAAAAAAAAATCAGCAATAGGGGCAACGTGCACTAGGATTTGCCCTCCGGGTGATGACGGCCCTCCCGCCTGACTATGGCGGGTATTTTGCATCGACGCTGCAATGTAATAGCATGGCGTTGGACGTTAAGGTCGATGCGGGCCCCTATAATCTTCTTCAAGATATGGCAAGGACCTTAGTTGTTTCCTTGAATATGTTTGAGCCATTACATTATGATCTACTAAAAATAGTAAGATTATAATTAGCACAAAAATTTTGTAGGAAACCCTTACCATTTCTTTAAAGAATTAGATTATGAATTATAATGTGATTTGATTTATTTGGGTTTAATGGAAAATGATGATCATCAATGTGCTTATATAGTCATAGACTCATAGTTAGATCATGGGCAAATTAAGGGAATCAATGGAATGGTAGGTAGTAATGGAAATTATTTCAAGGAAATCAATTAAATGAAAGTTTAAGCTACATGAAGCATTATTCTCAAGGAAATAATTTGAATGAAAGTTTATGCTAATAGTAATAGTTTTTAAATTATATGTTGTACATCTTATTATGCCTTTTACACAAGAGTTTTTAGAGTTAAAAGTGTGGATGCAATTGTTCTCCTCATAAATTAATAGAACATACAACATATCATTAAGCTACCACCATAAGTTTAAGTTTTTCATTGACCTGATATTAGAAGTGACTTTGACAAAAAGATTATGAGTTCGAATCTCATTCATTGTAACTCTCAGTGTTTAAACTGAAATATAATATATGTTAGAAGGGGCGAGATAGAGTATATACGACTTATCATAAAACTATAATCATATGGTTAAACTTTTAATTAAATTGTTTGTTGACTTCTGATTCAACCAAATTTTAAATTGATAGTTATTTGAAAAAGGTTTTAATTTTAGATGTGGTTTAAGTATTGCATTAGTTAAATGAGGTCAACTTGATTCTTTCAATCATAACTCATAACACAACTTGTATGGGCTATAATTATGATACCCTAGTATATTACAAATTGCTAGTTAGATGGATGATTAAAATAGAATTAATAAATCAACAAATTAATGAATAATGATACTACTATATTATTATACCACTAATTTCTATTATCGTCCCTTTGTCATTAATTAACTCAAAAGTATAATAAAAGTATATGATACAATAACCCTAAACCTATTAGTTAACTTTAGAGTATAAATATTTTTTATATCATATGGACAACATTCCTAAACCATAATGGTTCTAATACTTAACTTGGAGCATAGTATTAGCTCGGTGAATGAGCTTGCAAACTGAGCTTTACTAAATTTTTTTGTCCCAAGTATTTTTTTTAGGATCTTTTTCTAGTTAAGGGATTTTTTGACCACTTTTTCCTTTATGAGTATGTGTTGTCGCCTTCATTCCTCCCCAAACAGTGATTATAGTTCCTATGGGTGAAACAAAATAAGAACGATGATAACGATGATTTTTTTTTCTAAAAAAAGTGAAGATAGCACATAGTGGATAACGGAAAAAGCAAGAGAAATATGATAATTTTATTACAATTGTGTAAATAATTTGATGGAAAAATGTTACTCTCTTTGTCCTATTGAAGTAGCACCGTTTTACTCCAAAATCACTCACATAAATGTGTCAAATAATGAAATTTATTGGGAGAGAAATCACTCACATAAATGTGTCAAATAATGAAATTTATTGGGAGAGAGGAGTACTAAACAAAAAAAAGACAGTGTGGATATATCATTGAAAATGAGACAATTAGTGAGTATTTTTTTAGAGAAAAATTTAGTTGTGTGTTCATATAATTAGTTTATTTCTCTAATTGATTACTTTAAAATTATAAGTAATTACTTTAACACATTAATTATAAATGAACCAATTCAATAGAAATGATATTACAATGAAACTGTTGATTTAAGAATTTGTGAAAAAAATAATAAAATTAAATAGAGCATGGTTTGATCAAATATGTGTAGTTTAGGAAAAGTATAAAATCAAATGAATGTCATTTCTTGAATAGTTTTGGAAAGTAATTTATTCACTCGAACCAATTTAATTGTCTCATTTACTAAGACACGATTATTAAGGGTGGTGTGAGATCCATTAAAAAGGTGGTGGTTAGGGTATCATAAGTAATAAAAGTGAGGATATTTTGGTCTTTACTTGTGTGAATATGGTGTATTTAGGTAAAAAAAGATTCACAAAACAAAAATAGGATGATAGATAGTATGTATTTGCAAAATAAGAAAATGATACAAAATTTAATTTTGCACCAAAAATCACTCTTTCACGATGAGACAGTGGGACCCGAAGAACAATTACTTAAACAAGATATGACCGTTGACGCCAAATATTAGCTCAATCTAAAACAAGATCAAATTTTCTTTATTTTTGGCACAACATTAGTTAAACAAATAGCCAATTTTGGGTAAATAACTTTTCGAACAAAATAATTTTCTTTTTTAAGCCAATATGTCTACTAGTCAAACTAACTAATAATTTTTATAAGTTAAACAATAATTTTTCAATTTTTTGCACAATTTAATCTAGTCATTTATCACATTGTTGTTGATGGATTGGTTTATGTAGTCGATCTAAGTATTATGAAATTAAAACTTTGGCGTTCCTTTCCATATGTCTCTCAAAAGCCGTAGGTAAACTTCTCTATTTTTAAAGTGAAATATTCTAAATGGATCAACACTAAATAACGGAGGAAAGATAAACTATGTGAGTTTTCTCTACAATTTCTTGACATAACTCAAATTTAAGGCGCAAAGATACATACAATTCAATAAGTAGACATTCTTCAAAAATAATAAGCACTTAAAAAGTAGACAAATTCTATTGGAATTGTCTACAACACTGGAATTTAAACTTACGAAATTTAGCAAATATTCCTAGGTTCTACTAAATATTCTTCATTGTTTCCCATCTTGCTAACATCTCTTAAACATCCTGCTATGCACCCAAATTCCTGCAAAATCATTGTAAAGTTAGAAAAAGAATGAATTAAAACATCAAGTATGCAATAATCTAAGTGATAAATAGATTGTACCAAGAATAATTATGCATATCGATCCATGATTCTTAGTTCTTTTAACCAAATATCCCTTGCTTTCTTCAATTCTAAGATTGCATCCTCGATTCTCATTCGATTTTGTGGAGATTCTGCTGAACTTTTCACTCCTATTTCCATCACAGACCCAATGCACTCAATGATCATATTGTCATTTCTTGGACTACCACAATTATTTAGTAGCCTTGGATCAATGATTTTCATCAATTCATCTGACAACAATCCCGATTGTGCATACTTATGGAGGTCTAAATCTCCTTCAAACATTGCATCAATCGGACTTTTAGCAGTCATTAACTCTATCAATATGATCCCAAAACTGTATATATCGCCCTCCTTAGATACTGCCATTCCAAGACCATATTCTGTTGTACATGAACATGGACGAACTTAATAATTAAAAAACCCAAATATAAAGACAGTAAAAAAATAAATTAAATTTAAGTTCTTCAATTTTTTTTCTTGTAAAACTATTATGGACTTACCTGGGGCAGCATATCCAACAGTTCCTTTGATTGTAATTGTACTGCTGTTATTTGTACGGGAATGTGAATCAAATCTTGCTAACCCGAAGTCACCAACATGAGCAACCATATCAGCATCTAGGAGAATGTTGCTTGGTTTCAAATCACAATGAATTATTGGAACTTCACAATCATTGTGCAGATAATCCACTGCACATGCCACATCAACGACAATGGTGAGTCTCTGGGAAAGGCTTAAGCTACTTTGCTGTTGATTAGAATGAATCCATTGATGGAGATTTCCATTTGGCATGAAGTCATAAACCAATGCCTTAAAATCATTCCCTTGAAAATCAATACTAGAACAAACAGTATGAATTTTCAGCAGGTTTCTATGGCGGGTATTTCTCAATGCTTCGCACTCAACCATGAAACTCTTGGCAGCTCCCCTCTGTTGAAATCGGAAAACTTTAACCGCCACAACCATGTTGCTCTTTGCGTCAAGGACACCTTTATAAACAGACCCAAAATGACCAATGCCCAATAAGTTCTCCTCTGAAAATCCATTGGTTGCTTTCAAAAGCATGTCATAGGATAGTTTTGAGAAGGGCTCTCCTAGGCTCAATGCCGAGCCTTGAGATGATTTGATCCTTTTTCTTCTAGAGGCAAAAATGAGGTACGCTACTATAAGTATAGACACAGTAACAACCAACGTAGCAACTGTAATTATGAGAATCACAGCTATAGTCAATCTATGCTTCTTTCCAGTTTTAGAAAACTTTGGGGGACATCTGGGCAAACGCAGTTGAGGAATCCCTCCGCAAAGTTTCTTGTTCCCACTTATGTTAAAAGCACTTTGATTGGTGAAAACACCTCTTGTTGGGACTTCGCCGACAAAGTTATTGTAAGAAAAATCCAGTTTCATAAGTGGAAATTTGATTAAGTAATCGGGAATCGGGCCAGAAAAATTGTTATATGACAAATCCATGTAGCTCAAACTAGTTAAAGATTTAAAAGATTGAGGAATAGATCTAGTGAAAAAGTTTCCTCCCAAATCAAGTACATCAAGGGAAGTGCATTTACTAAGGCTAGTTGGTAGCTCTCCGATGAAGGTATTTAATGCTAAGCCCAACTTATTCAAATTTTGCAATTGCCCAATTTCTGTGGGGATGGTTCCTCTAAGATGATTTTTTCGTAAATCTAACACAACAACCATAGAAAAGGGTGCGAATAAAAGAGGTGATAGAGGTCCAGAGAGGCTGTTATGGTCAAGGTGCATATAAAGCAAATTTTTACATTGTCCTAGACTCGAGGGTATTGCTCCTTGAAATCTATTATTAGAAAAACTTAGATAGCTTAAATACGATAAATTTCCAATGGAGTCGGGAATCCTTCCAGACAGATTATTGATACTTAAGTCTAAAGTATCTAATCTTGCTAACTTTCCAATTTGAGGTGAAAATTGTCCTGTTAAATGATTACCACGCAGCTCTAATTTTTGTAAGTTAATCATGTTGAATAACCCTGTTGGAATGTTTCCAACAATTTCATTATAATCAAGATCTAATGCATACATTTTTGTAGAAAAGTTGCCTCGAAAATCGGGAAGGGAGCCACCAAAGTTATTATGTCTAAGTACAATATCATTTAAATTACTACAATTAAGAAAAGTTTGTATAAAGTTAAGATCGCCATTTCCTGTCGTCCCAAGATAGTTTGATTGGGCTTCAAAAAAAAGTAAGTTTGGTATATTTATGGCGCTAAACTTCAACTTCCCTGTGAAGTTATTATAACCGACATTTAGGCGCTGAAGGAGAGTAAGATTTGAGAGAGAAGCAGGGAGATTTCCTTGTAAAAAATTATCTTGTAATAAGAAATCAGTGAGTTGGGGAAGACAAATGCCTATGTCTAAAGGAAGAGTTCCTTTGAGTTGATTACTACTCAATCCCATATATTGAAGATGAGAAAGATTGTAAAATGAATTAGGAATGTTACCTGAAAGCTTATTTTCCCACAAACCGAAATCAATTAACCTTGGTAGCACTTCTCCGATGTCTTTTGGAATGCGTCCGTGAAATAAATTATCAGAGGCATCTAAAATCTGCAAGGAAGTCATATTCTTGACAACCACGTTAAGAAGGTCGCCGGTAAGTTGGTTTTCATAAAGTGATAGATATTCTAAGTTAACTAAGAGGGAATATTGAGAAGGAATGATTCCACTAAGATGGTTATGTGCTAGATTAAGATGCTTGAGCTTCAAGCAATGAGATATATTAGCTGGGATCAAACCTTCAAAGCTATTGTAGGGTAAACCTAAATAATATAGCTTAGATAGATGGCCAAGAGTAGGAGGTATGTTGCCTCGAAAGGAATTGTTGTATAGAGAAATGTAGTGAAGAAAACTTAAGTTGCCCACATAATTTGATAAAATCCCCCCTAAACCTTTGGATTCTAGAAGTATGCCCACGACTCATTGTGGATGTCTCGCTCCACAAATGACACCTTCCCAGTCACAATAATGAAGGGAGTCATTCCAAGAACTCAAAACGTGATTAGGATCATAATTTATCTCAGATTTAATAGCTAATAACGCCTCGTGTTCCACACTAGTAGGCAACACTAAATACACCAAGCCTATGAAATGTAAAAGAAGGTTGAATAAAATGGTGAGTTTGATTTTCATGCTTCTCATTTGATTGAATGTATTGAAAATGTATTCAATTTTCTTTTTAGTGGTCGGTACTTGATAATAGATTATGATTGAATACTGCAATTAGAAAGAATATATATAAAGAATTTTTGTAGTCTAAAAAATTGAAAATTGAAAATTGAATGAAGTATTAAGGTGTTATCTCAAAAAAAAAAAAGTATTAAGAAGGTGTAATCACGGGTAATATTTTGTGGATCCTTTCATTTAATATTTTCACACTTTTAATCAGTTTACGTCAATTTTATTTTTAAACAATAGTTAATCACTTTTTTTTTTAATTTCAATTATACATTATAATAATAATTGTTTTAAGTTCATTCACATAATTTTTTTTTTTTTATTTATTACCAAATATCTATATTTTTTCATTATTATTACTCTTCTTTCTCTTTGCTACCAATTTAAATGGACTAAATAGTAAATAATTATATAACTCTATTTTAATTTCATCTATATAAATTAATCAATGTTTTAATATGTGCACCATATATGATGAAACATGGGGACCAAAGAACCAAGTGCCTTCATAATAGTTCATATACTACTAAAAGTCTACATAGAATGTAGATCACGGGTCAACCTTCTAGTCCTCGCACAGTCGCACTCGTCCTAGTGTAAGATATCCGTTTCTGTAATTTTATTATTTTTTATGGTCACTTTAATTTTGCATTTTAATTTTGCATTATACTTCCTCTGTTCTTTTTTAGTTGCAATATAGTTAACTTGGGTATTATTCATCTAACAAATTAACTTTTATATTATTGGTAATCAATAAACTAAAACATAGTCTTATGAGATCTTGTTTGAATCGTCTCGATTCAAAGTTTATTTAAGTTTGAGTTTTCATAATTTTTTGATATGTATAATTAGAGATATTAACGATTAAATTCGTACATTGAGGAGTGTGAAAAAGCAAATGGTGCAAGTAAATAAGAACGGAGGAAGTATAATTCAAAAACTATCGTATGTGAAGAAAAGAATAATTCATTTGGTAAACTTGGACGGTCCGTTTGGTTAGTGATACTAAATGGTGGTAATGAAAATGATTTATAGTGTGAAATTTTGATCACAAAACAGTTTTTTTGTTTACAAATTTCCATTACCACCTAGTACCAGCTCTCCCAATGGTAATGCATTGGAACAAATTTTATGAAGAAAATGAGATGATTGAAAGTTGTCAAGCATGATCATTAAGGTAGCCAAGATATTTTTCAACCAACACTAAACTAATTTTCATTACCATTAACGCGGTTTATTACTGCTTACCAAACGGGCCGAAAGGGATAGAAGGAGTTTTTAAAACTCTCTTTTATTCAGGTTAAGTAACTTATTTTTTTATACTATCTAATATGATGGGTAGCCACTAAGATGCTAAGTGATATGTTTTTTTGACTAGTTTAAATGATAAATTCTAACAAGTTATAATTTCACCCAAATCAAACAAATATAAAAAATAGAAAAGAAAACAGGCGGAACACGACTGTCTTGACTCATTTTTTAGTATCTTAATTTTTCGATCTACAATATTAAACGAGACACTATTTACTTTTCATATTTTGAGTTTATATTAAATCAGTGGAGAATTAATATTAATTCGTTAATACTTCCTCCATTCTGAAATGCTTGCTACATTTCAGATATAAGCACTATTTATCGTTCAAGTTTATTTTGCAAATTGCGCTTAATGTGTAAGCAAAAATATAGTCAAGTGGGATCTTGTGAATCGTCTAATCGCATACTTTCATAATATTAACTTTTTATAATTTTTAGATGTGTATAATTCAACATATATATGAGTAAAATAACATATTATGTTGCGTAAAAAGTCAAATGTAGCAAGTATAATCAAACGGAGGAAGTATATTTGATGAAGACCTCCGTATATACTTTTCCAATTCAACTCTAATTGTTGTACAAAAATCCAAATAATTGTGCGTATACCATAGGTTATGCGTATACCATAACTACAAGTCTCCCATGTGCGTGCTTCTTCTATGTGTATTTAAGTTACGCGTATACCATACGTTGGCAAAATTCATTGTTTTGTCGGGTATTTGATAATTGATTGTTGATTAATTTTTATTAGTTGGTTTAATTAACTTATTTGATAATTTTGTAGTATTGACTTTTTTATTAGTTATTAAACAGTCGGGATAAGCTAGGTAGTTGATGATAGAGATGATATTTTATAAAATCAATTATTGGTGCTGATTGATGATAGAAATTCCCATGAAAACACCCATGAAAACTAAAGAGAAGAAACGAAATTGGGATGGAATTTACCTTTTACGTTGAAGCTTCCTGTAGAGAGTTGAACAGTAGACTGATGAATTAATTTTATCCACGTCTTAGATTACTAGACATGTCCCTCCCAACACTCGCTTGTTACTGTTCTTTGCCTCTACTTATCGGCCTCTACCACCTCTCTCTCCATTGTCGTTTGTTTAGTTATTTGTACGTATTCTATTTGTTGTGTATCTTTAGTTAGTTAATTACTATGCATAGCTAACGTGGGTGTAACTTGCAGGCTTTCGGATAGTTGCAGGATCCTCTCTTTTTGAAAACCCTTTAGAGCCGATGGACTCTTTGACCGTACTCTCCTATATGGGTATGAGCTGATGTCTATCTTTCCTCCCCAGACCCTAACCATAGTTTGTTATGAGCGGGAAACACTGGTTATGATGATGATGAGATAATAACCGTGCGATGCACGACCTTATTAATTTTTACTAACATATTAATTTGTATAAATGAAAAAATAAAAATTTACGGCTTTATGTTTTAACCATTTCAAAATATCCTATATTCATTTAATAAATAACATTATAAAGATTTTATAAATAATTGAAATAAATAAAATATATGATTTTTTAATACATTAAATGGCGTGACCTAAAAAGTAGAAAATCAATCAACATGAATAATATTGATTAACTCTTGGTCAATAACAGTTATTTGCCACCTTGACAAATCACACCTATGTGGGAGGATTTAATAGGGTGACATTTTTTTATATTGTAAATTATCTTTTTGTGTTTTGCTTATTTTATTAATATATCTTTTTGTCTTTTATGGTGATTTACAAATCACCGTGATTGATTAGGATTTTCTAAATAATATTATAGTCATAATTAAAAAGTAGAAAAGTCAAACATTGATATCATCATTGGGTTTAGAGAGAAATTTTTTTATTGAAACAGTGACACGTAAACAATTTTTAAAAGTGATGACATCAACTGTGTTTTGTTTTAGTAATTGTTATAATAATTATAATATCATTATTATCTATTTAGATTAGATTAGATCCTCTATACTTACTAAGGGCTTAAAGCTTGGATTTGGACTTGGATCCATCACTACGGCCCACTACACTACCAACTCATCACATTTCAACTATTCTTGTGAGAGATTGTCTAGATATTGTCTATCGGTGAGAAGATTTCAAAACAAGAAATTTACATACTAATAAAAAATTAAAAAATTCAGCTTGATTCGTAAGTAATTTCCAAAATAGATGTCACCGTATTCGAGCATATGATCAGAATCTATTCGTTATTAGTAACTAAATACACAAAAATCCGGTCAATAAGTCAAATAAAACTTTGTTCGCCAAAAAGATTCTCTAGAACTGATCATAACCTCTTTCTCATCTCAAGGATTATGTTACCTGTAACACCCGAATTTCCTCCTGTCCTTGAATTTCCGACCCCTTAAACGAAACCAAAAAAAAAATCGTCACGGACAGGAGGAAATTTGGGTGTTACATTACCAATATTGTGACTAAAGAATTTTATACATACTCCATTCCAAATTACTTGTAACAGTAGAAATATTGCACAATTTATTTATCATCTTTAATTTGTGATAATTAGTTTTTAATTTATAAATTAAAATATAGTTAAGTGGGATCTTGTTTGATTCGTCACAGTTCTAATATTATTAATATCAAATTTTTATAATTTTTTATTATATAAAATTAGAGATATTAAGAAGTAATAGGTATGTAGTACTAGCGGGGTAGTATGAAATTGTTGGAAAAGAAGCTGCTCTATAACGCATTGTAAAAACGGCAGGCATACTTGGACACAACTCGTAACATAAAATGGAAACACATTTGATACATAAAAATACAATTATTAGTTTCTTTATTTGCGGTAGGTAGCGTTGGATACAAAACTCAAAATTGACATGTACTAGTAAAATATTGCAATAATAATTTCATGTCGCTGCCACTATAAAATAAAAACGGCAATAAATGTCATCTACACTGCAAGTACAAGTTACAAATTACAACAAGATCAAAGTTTGTCATAGTGAAATACTTCCTCCGTTCTAAAATATTCGTTATACTATGGTTATTGACACCATTCATCGTTCATGCAGTCAAGCTTATTTTATATATTACAGCTTATATGTAATAAATATATATGCAAGTGTGATCTTGTTTGAATCGTCTAATCTCATACTTTCATCTAATTAACTTTTTATAATTTTTAGATGTGCGTATTTTAATATATAAATAATTGAAATAAAATATTAAATTATATACTGAAAAGGAGGAAGTACAAGGTAGCAAAATAAAGGAAAATTATTTTTATAAAAAAACATAAGTAGCCTATGCTACCCATTGTCACATAATACATTCGCCTATGGAGGATTGGGGGTAGGTACATGTAAACGAAAAAGGGTTAAAATAATAGCCCTTAATAAGCACTAGGCTAACTAAAAATAGATTATTAAAAAAGAAAAAAAGACTTAACAATAGGGTCAATGTGCACCAGGATTTGGCCCTCGCCGGGTGACAGCGGCCCTCCCGCCTGACTATGGCAGGTATTTTGCATCGACACTGCAACGTAATAGCATGGCGTTGGACGTCAAGGTCGATACGGGCCCTTATAATCGTCTTCAAAACATGGCAAGGACCTTAGTTGTTTCCTTGAATTTGTTTGTGCCATTACATAATGATGTACTAAAAATAGTAAGGTTATAATTAGCACAAAAACTTTGTAGGAAACCCTTACCATTTCTTCAAAGAATTAGACTGAATTATAATATGATTTGATTTATTTGGGTTGAATGGGAAATGATGATCATCAATGTGCTTATATATATATATATAGTCATAGACTCATAATTAGATCATGAGCAAAAGGAATCAATGGGATGGTAGTTATGAAAATTATTTCAAGGAAATCATTTAATTAATGAAAGTTTAAGCTACATGAAGCATAATTCTCAAGGAACTAATTTAAAAGAAAGTTTAAGCTAATAGTTGTAGTTTTTAAATTATATGTTGTATATTCTATTATGTATTTCACACAAGAGTTTTTAGGGTTAAAAATGTGGATACAATTGTTCTCCTCATAAATTGATAAAGTAGACAACATATTATGGAGCTACAATCATAAGTTTAAGCTTTTCATTGATATGGTATCAGAAGTAAATGTGACAAAGAGGTCATGAATTTGAATCTCATCCATTGTAACCCTCAGTGCTACAAGTTGAATATAATGTATATTAGAAGGGGCGTCACAGAGTATACACGACTTATCATAGAACTATAATCATATGGTTAAACTTTTGATTAAATTGGTTCGTTGACTTCGATTCAACCAAGTTTTTAAATTGATACTTATTGATAAGGTTTTAATTTTAGATGTGGTTTAAGTATTGCATTAGTTAAATGAGGTCAACTTGATTCTTTCAATCATAACTAATAACACAACTTGTATGGGCTATAATTATGATACTCCTAGTATATTACAATTGCTAGTTAGATGGGTGATTAAAATAGCTTAATAAATCAATAAATTAATGAATAATGATGCTACTATGTTATTATACAACTAACTTCTATTATAGTTCCTTTGTCATTAATTAACTCAAAACTAGTATGGGTAAAAATATTAAACAAGGTTGATTAAGGTAAAGCATGGTCAAAGGAAGTTAAATCCATCGTCATCTGGCAATATAGACTCTGGGAGGATCGTCATCTGGGAATATTTGTCTCCCAGGTTATAAAGAAGATATCAAGTAAAGATAAGGGTTTCTGCACGAGGAACTCACGTAAGTATTAAAGACATTTGTTCAACATTTATGTGTAATCATGAATAGTAAGACACGTGTTGGTTAGTGTATACAAGTTAAGTAATTTGTTGAATTATAACTTACACATATAAGAAAGAGATAGAATGCATGCAAGGAATGTTCTAAGGGATCATGAAAGAGAATGTTTTATAACTCAATCATTTGATATAAATACAAGGAGAGATGCAATAAATGACACACAAAAAATCTTATATAATAAAAATCTCTGTAAGTAAGAATTACATCCTTTATTTGAATATTGTTTCCAGAACTTTATTATACAAAGACCTCACGTCAAAATAAGTCCTAAGCCATAATCCACCTGATAGCCACTGTGCATCTTGAAGGACCGATTAGGCAAATCATAATTTTCTTGATACTGACTTGGACGTCGGAGAAGGTCCCCGGAAGAACACCTTTCGAGCCTTTTCTAACCGTTGTGTTGACATTTTCAGGTTTCCAGTCATCCAAAGCCATTAAGATCTTAAAGCATAACTGGCAAGGAATAAAAGACATTGACCCTTTCCAGCATAATCTTCTTAATCAAATCACAAATTAGGAAGATTGTTAACTTAATTAATTGTTCAGCAAAACCTGTTAGAGTATAAATATTGATTATATCATATTATGGACAACATTCCTAAACCATAATGGTTCTAATATTAACTTGGAGCATAGTATTAGCTCGGTGAATAAGCTATACCTTGATAAATTATTGGATAATACTTACTTTCCTATTGTAAATGTGATTGCAAACTGAGCTTTATTAAAAAATTTTGTGGCAAGAATTTTTTTTGGATCTTTTTTTAGTTGAGGGAATTTTTGACCGCTTTCTCCTTTATGGGTATGTGTTGTCACGTTCATTTCTTCTCAGACAATGATTATAGTTCCTATGGGCAAAATACAATGATGAGTACAATGATGAGAGAACACATTAGAGTAGTGGATAAGGGAAAAAGCAAGAGAAACATGATAATTTTATTACAATTGTGTTGTGCAGCTAGTCTCCTGAGATACCGTCTTTCTGAAAGATGTCTTTCAGGCCCAGCCCATTATAGCTTAATATCTACTTTACTCTAAATTTTCCTTTATGAGCCAGTTCCATTAGAGATGGTCTTTCAAAGAGACCGTCTCTCACAAGAATTTGTGTTGTGTAAATAGTTTGATGGAAAAACGTTACTCTCTTTATCCTATTAAAGTACATCGTTTTACTCCAAAATCTCTCACATAAATATGTCAAATAATGAAATTTATTGGGACAGAGGAGTACTAAATAAAAAAACGAGACAATTAGTGTGGATATGTGATAAAAAATGAGACAATTAGTGAGTATATTTTTTTAGAGAAAAAGTTAGTCGATAATAAAAAAACAGCTCGTCTTATATGAAAGCATTTCACTATGAGACGTACCCATATAATTAGTCTATTTTTCTAATTGATTACTTCAAAATTGTAAATAATTATTTTAACACATTAAATGTACATGAACCAACTCAATAGAAATGATATCACAATGAAACTGTCTTCTTTAAGAATTTGTGAAAAAAATAATAAAATTAAATAGAACATGTTTTGATCGAATATTGTAGTTTAGGAAAAGTATGAAATCAAATGAATGTCATTTCTTGAATAGTTTTGGAACTTAATTTATAATTTTGCACCAAAAATCACTCTTTCATGATGAGACAGCGGGACCCGAAGAACAATTACTTATACAAGATATGACCGTTGACGCCAAATATGAGCTCAATCTAAAACATGAATTTAGGGATGGCAAACGGGTCGGATCTGGACCGGGTCTAAGTGGACCCGGATTCAGATCTGTTTTCAAGTATTGGGTCCAGATTCGGATTCAGATTTGTGGGTCCAAATTTTTTAGATCCAGATTCGGATCCGTAGATATTGCAGATCCAGTACCGAATTCGGGTTCAAAACGAGTCTGCTTTGTTTTTGCCTTTTTTAAAAGGAAAAATTGACATTAATAATCCAACATTTCACTCATCCGCTATGAATAATCCCACCTTTTGATTATTTTCTAATAATCTAACCTTTGTGATAAATTTGCCCACAACATACCCTATTACTAATAATGGGTAATAATAGGGTGTTACTAGCAAATTAAAATAAAGGTTGGATTATTCACAGTGGGCTAAGGGCAAACGTTGGATTATTAGAAAATAATCAAAAAGTTGGATTATTTAAAGCGGATGGGCAAAAGGTTGGATTATTAATGTCAATTTTTCCTTTTTAAAAAAACATTTACAGATTGTTTTGAGATTGCGATAAAACACAATAGCTATGAAAATCTTTGGTAGGATCAAACCAAAAATAATTCTCTGTTCTCTGTCTCCTTTACCTCCAGTGAATACGTTGGTTTTTAGAATATAAGGTTGTGCACTTCTGTTGCCTAAGAACTCAAAATCTATCTCATCAAGCTGAGACGTTTGCGACGACAGCTGTTAGTAACACTACATAGCATTAGATTTGCCCAATTCATATAAATCGTCACCCTTTTCATTTTATCGTCATCCCTATTTTAAATTAATTTTATAAAAGGACGAAAATGCCCTTGGACTTAAAACGACTATAAAACACTTCGAACTCACTCCATAACACTTTTATCACTCTAAAACTCTCTAAATCCACACCAAAAATTTAACTTGCTAAAGGATCGGAATTCGAATCGTTACCATAAACCGAAGTATTTAATTAATAATAACAATAATTAGTAATAATAATAACAAATTAATAAATAATTTAATTAATTTAATTAATAATAAAAATAATTAGTAATAATAAAATAATAATAAAATAATAAAATATTAATAAAATTCAAAAAAAAAAGGAAAAATGGGTCACTCGCACAAAATGGGTCTGGGAACCGTGGCTCACTCGCACAAGATGGGTCTGGGCACCGTGGCAGCCTCGCACAAAACGTGCGAGTGGACCATGGTTCACTCGCACGTTTTGTGGCGACGGTGCCCAGATCCATTTTGTGCTAGTGAGCCACGGTTCCCAGACCCATTTTGTGCGAGTGACCCATTTTTCCTTTTTTTTTTGAATTTTATTAATATTTTATTATTTTATTATTACTAATTATTGTTATTATTAATTAAATTATTTATTAATTTGTTATTGTTATTATTATTTTATATTTTTTTTAAAGTTATTAATTAAATTAAATTTATTAATTATTTATTATATTTTGAAATGAACTTATGTTATTATTATTTTATTTATTAAATAATTTAATAATAATAATTGTGTAATAATGTTAATTTTATTTATTTATTTATATTGTTATTTAATTTATTAAATTTTAATATTATTTGTTTATTTATGTAGTTATTTTAATTATTATTTAATGAATTTGTAGTTATTTTAATTAATTATTACTGTAGTTATTTTATTTAAATGTAGTTATGTTATTTTAGTTCTTAATGTTTAATTATTTATGAAAATTGTAGTAATGGCTGAGTAATCTATGTAATTCATCTACCGAATCAAATTCCCTATCCGTAACAAATCTATCTGAGTAATCTACGTCATCTCCTAAGTTTTCAAAGTCCTGCAAATAACAATTACAAATAAAACAACAACAAAAATTAAAAAAATAAATAACCTAAGTAAATATAAATAAAATAAATAAATAAATACATAATTTAAATAAATAAATTATTTAAACACATACAAGTTAAACATAATTACATAATAAATAAATAATATAAACACATACTAGTTAAACATAATTACATAAATAATATAAATTAATTAAGTAAATTAAAATATAGAAATAAATAAATAAATACAAAAATAAAACATAAACATAAATAAATAAATAAATACAAAAATAAAACATAAACATATACAAATAATTATATTACAAAGTATGTAAAAAAATAAATAAATAAACATAAACATAAACATAATTATATTAAACATAAACATAAACATAATTATATTAAACATAAACATAAACATAAAACATAAAAATAATATAAATAAATTAAGAAAGCATTAAAATTAAGTTAAAATAAAAAATAATAATAAAAAAAATTAAATGGTTTCACTCGCACAAAACGTGCGAGGTCACCATGGTTCACTCGCACAAAACGTGCGAGTGAATCATGGTCACCTCGCACGTTTTGTGCGAGTGAACCATGGTCACCTAGCACATTTTGTGCGAGTGAACCATGTGTGCGAGTGAACCATGGTCACCTAGCACATTTTGTGCGAGTGTGACTATTCTTCGTGTGTTTTTTGAATTTTTTTTTTTTAATTTTAAAAACGATTAATTTCTTACCGAATCGTATTTATGCTCGTTTTGGTTCGCCATTGTTCTTCGATTATTATTTTTAACTTCTTGTAGTTTATAGATTTTTTTATTGATTTTTAGAGAGATGTTAAAGTTAAAGTTCAGGGGGCATTTTTGTAATTTTAATTAATTAATTTAAAATAGAAGTGGCGATAAAATGAAAAGGGTGGCGGAAAATAATAATACCCTAGATTTGTAGAGAATATATATAAAAACAATCAACAATGGAGTATGTATAGTCACTAACATAGAAAGCAGTGACCAAACAAATAAGATCCTTTGGATTGGAACCCTGTGCCTGCAAGTTCAAATTGTTGGGGAATTATATCTAACTAGTATAAAAATTCGTGTAATGCACGGTTATTAGTATCAAAATATAAAAGTATTATGATTTTAAACATTTATATAATTATTTATTAAATCTATTAAGTTGGAAGCCCTTATATTGGGGTGCTACTATTTACTTTTGACTTTTTTTAGTTTTATCTACATTGCTCTAACCCTGTGCCTGCAAGTTCAAATTGTTGGGGAATTATATCTAACTAGTATAAAAATTCGTGTAATGCACGGTTATTAGTATCAAAATATAAAAGTATTATGATTTTAAACATTTATATAATTATTTATTAAATCTATTAAGTTGGAAGCCCTTATATTGGGGTGCTACTATTTACTTTTGACTTTTTTTTAGTTTTATCTACATTGCTCTAGTTTTCTGTTAAATGTTTTAAGCATATGTAGGGGTGTTGTTATTTACTTTTCTCCTTATTTACTTATATAAAATTTTGGTGTTTTATTTCAATCAATTAATCAATATAGTAGAAATATGATAAAGTATAATGTCATGTTATAAAATAAAATGAATTTTACCTTATTTAGTGCAATAATAAATATAGCAATAAATCAATTTAATTATTCCATATGGAAAATCTTTGTAAGGATGTCATATAGAATTTTGCAAGCTTTTTAGTAATTGTATAATTGCTCTAGTTTTCTGTTAAATGTTTATAACATATATTGGGGTGTTGCTATTTATTTTCCTCCTTATTTAGTTGAATAAAATTTTAATGTTTTTTTTTCAATCAATTAAGCTAAAATTGATATTAAAAACTGATATTAAGCTAAAACCAGAGTATAAAATTGATTCTGGGCTATTTAATTACTATAAAAACTGATATTAAAAGAATTTTTTGTAAACTAAATATACTATTATATTACTAACTGTTATAACTGATATTTGATTATTCATCTTTTATTCAAATAATCAAAATATTACATAATTATTTATAATTTGTTAATCTTATCAAAAAATCATCTTAATGGGATTATTTCTATCAAAGAGATTAATAAAATATTCACTAATATGTATCAAGTGGCAAATATCACTTCTTTTCACAAAATATTCATAAAATATTCACAATATGTGTGTAGAAACTCATGATTTTAGAGTAACCAATATATGTAGTAGAATCTAATTGCCATAATAGTCAATTCATTTGAGGTTTCAATATAAAAAAAATTAACATGCTTACAATTTATTCGGTCATTAATTTTTTTGTATATTCATTGATTTTGGTTTAAAACTATGTTATTCAATTGAAAAAACTGATTTTCCGTTTTTAATTTTTATTCAATCAATCAAAAAAAATCAAATTGTTATCTTATTGACGCAATATAACTTTGTTTTTTTAATCAATCAATGAAAATTTTTTATTGACTATTTAATCTAATCCTTTTAATACAATTTAATATCACATTAAAAATTGATAGTTGGATTTCCTTATTTAACGTATCAGTTAAATAACATAATTTCCTTTCTTAAACATGTATTAATTAATTATTAATGACTAATTACTCATATACTGTCATCCAATTGAGGCAATTTAATATCAAATTAAAACTAATTGTTAGATTTCCTTATATAACGTATTAGTTAAATAATACAATTCAATACATAATTTGCTTCGTCAGCATATTCATCTAATCAAATTTACCCAATTGTCAAAATCATTCTGGTTGCGACATTTGTCATTTTTCTTCATCTTTATTAAAATAGGATAGAAACCCGTGCAATACACGGATTTTTTAATACGTTGATATTTTAGTGGAATTTTATACGAACGAAAATATTAAATGAAAGTGCGTGATAAATTATTACATACATACATTGTAATTAAAAAAAAAAGAATTAAATATAAAAAACACAATAGGTTGTTAATAAAGAGTTTATAAGTTTTGAAACACCTCTTTATATACTACATTCTCAGTACGATGACATATTTCAAAATCCTGCCGTTTTAAATTTGTAGAAATTTTGTCTCAGTTGTCAAAATCCCTGGTCATAAATAAATTAATCACTATACTATTATTGCCATAAATAAAAAAATTACTGGTCAAAATCCCTGATCTCATTGTTATTATTTCCATATTGTCATATAATTACTAAACTAAACATTAAAAATCCCTGATCAAGTTTACTCCAGACGTATTTAGGAAAAGATTCCTGATCATATAATTACTATACTAAACATTAAAAATCTTTGGTCATAAATAATCCTGCTGTATTTAAAAATCCCCCGGCCATAAATACTCCTGCCAAAAATTACACTTGTCACTCTTATATTCACTTGACTTTTTCATCACTATACATTAAAATTAATATAGTGTATGATTTCCAATTTCCAATTAATATCACAAAAATAATAATTAGTGGGAGTTAGAATTAATTTATATATTTAATACTTCCTCCAACACAATTGTATTGTCCCATTTGGGTTGGGCACAAATATTAAGGGTGAGTGGTAGTTGGGTATTGAGAATTTGAAAAGTGGGGTTTTCATTTGATTAAATTAATTGTAAAGGTGGTAGTGGGGTATTGGGAATTGAAAAAGTGGGGGTATTTAGGTAAAAAAAGATAGACAAAAAAGAAAATTGGACAATTGAAGTGAATTGTCCAAATAAGGAAATAAGACAATACAATTGTGTTGGAGGGAGTACTATATTAAAAAATAAAACGGGTCCTCAGATCTGCGGGTCCAGGTCTGGGTATTTTTCTCAGATCCGGATTCAGATCCGTGAAATTTAATTGGACTCGGATCCAACCTGGATCCGACGAGTCTATTTTTTAAACCCAGATCCGTGAAAATAGATATGAATCCACGGATCCGGGTCGGGTCCAATACCCATTGCCATCCCTAAACAAGATTAAATTTTCTTTATTTTTGGCACATTATTAGTTAAACAATTAGCCAATTTTTGGGTAAATAACTTTTCGAATAAAATAATTGTCTTTTTTAAGCCAATATGTCTACTGGTCAAACTAACTAATAATTTTTATAAGTTAAACAATTATTTTTCAATTTTTTGCACAATTTAATATAGTCATCTATCACATTGTCGTTGATAGATTGGTTTATCTAGTTGATCTAAGTATTATGAAATTAAAACTTTGACGTTCCTTTTCATATATATATATCTCTCAAAAACCGTTCTTAAACTTTTTTATTTTTAAAGTGAAATATACTAAATGGAAGATAGACTATGTGAGTTTTCTCTACAATTTAATTTCTTGACATTACTCAAATTTAACGCGTAAAGGTACATACCAATTTGTGAAAAAGTTAGTCGATAT
Source organism: Amaranthus hypochondriacus (assembly GCA_000753965.2). Lineage (NCBI taxonomy): Eukaryota > Viridiplantae > Streptophyta > Magnoliopsida > Caryophyllales > Amaranthaceae > Amaranthus > Amaranthus hypochondriacus. The sequence continues at coordinate 7,786 of JPXE02000205.1, read as the reverse complement.
TAAAAATATAGCTCGTCTTGTATGAGACCATTTCAACATGAGACGTGCCTAAATAATTAGTCTATTTCTCTAATTGATCACTTTAAAGTTATAACTGATAATTTTAACATACTATATATACATAGATCAACTCAGCAAAAATGATCTCATCATAAAACAGTCTCATTTAAAAATTCGGTGAAAAAAATAATAAAATTAAATAGAAGTAGAACATGTTTTGGTCGAATAATGTAGTTTGGATGAAGTATGAAGTCAAATGAATGTCATTTCTCTGAATAGTTTTGGAACGTACAACTTACTCTTTTGCATCAAATATCAATCTTTCATGGTGAGATAGGGGGCCAAAAGAACAATTAATTAAACAAGACATGACCGTTGCCGCCAAACTGAGTCGTCCATGCAAGTCTAAATACTACTCTGACCTCTTTGAATTGTGTGGAAAAAATTAAAAGAAAGTTAAAATGTGTGGATGAGATTAAAGAAAAATGGTGGACAATTGTCTAAAAATAGAAATAATGTAAAAATAAATAGGACAAACCAAAATGGAAAATGGTGCAAATTCAATTGGACGGAGGGAGAATGAGTTATACTTCCTCCGTTCCATAATACTCGCTACATTTTCCATTTTGAGAAATTTCATATTACTTGTTACATTTCCTTTTTTAGTAAAAAACCAATCATTTAAAGTTATACCTACTCCAATTTTTATCCTACTCTATATCTAATCACTCCTATTTTTCTTTTTTATTGTTCAACAAATAATATTAAAAAATTCCAAAAAAACAACTTTGCACCTCCTACACATCATTACATAACTTTTTAATCTTTGTGCCCATATAATAATAGGGGAGAAAATATCAAACTAATCATCTTTTCCGAAAAGAGGTGAATTAATTATGTTGGGACTGAAACAAAATTCGGTGCTCTTTACTTTAGGTATATTTTTTGTTAAACAACTAGCCAAATTTTTGGTAAATAACTTTTCGAACAAAATAATTAACTTTGTAAAGCAAATATTTCTACCTCGTCAAACCAACTAGTAATTTTTATAAATTAAACAATTGTATTTCAATTTTTGCACAATTTAATGTAGCCGATACACGTATTATAAAATTAAAATATTGGCGTTCCTTTCCGTATATCTCTCAAAAACTGTAATTAAATGTCTCTCTTCTTAAACTGAAATATTCTAAATAAAAAAAACATAAAAGATCGGAGGGAGTATATTATGTGTGTTTTTTCTAGCAAATTGTTGGCATTGCTCAAATTTAACGGGCAAAAGTACATACCAATTTTTTTAAGATTTAGTGATAAAATCAACTATATTTAATATTACAACAATAAGATTACATTCTTCAGAACTAATAACAACTTAATAAGTAGAGAAATTCTATTGGAATTTCTACAACACTGGAATTTAAACTTATAAAATTTAGCAAATATTTTTAAGGCCTAATAAATATTCTTTTTAATTTTTTATCTTGCAACCATCTCTTAATATCTTGTTATGCACCAAATATCCTGCAAAATCATAGGAATATTAGAAAAAGAAAGAAAAGATAAAGTATGCAATAATCTAAATAATAAATAGATTGTACCAAGAATTAAGCATATCGATTTATGACTCTTTGTTCTTTCATCCAAATATCTCTTATTTTCTTCGATTCTGAGATTGCATCCTCGATTCTCATTCGATTTTGTGGAGAATCTGCTGAACATTTCACTCCCATTTCCATCACAGACCCAACGCACTCAATGATCATATTGTCATTTCTTGGACTGCCACAATTATTAAGTAGTCTTGGATCAATGATATTAATCAATTTATCTGACAACAATCCCAATTGTGCATACTTATGGAGGTCTAAATCCCCTTCAAACATTGCATCAATCGGACTTTTAGCAGTCATCAACTCTATCAATACGATCCCAAAACTGTATATATCGCCCTCCTTAGATGCCGCCATTCCAAGACCGTACTCTGTTGTAAATGAACATTGGTGAACTTGTTAAAGAACCCAAATATATAGACAGTAAAAAATAAATTAAGTTAAAGTTCTCCAATTTTTTTCTTGTAAAACTATTATGGACTTACCTGGGGCAGCATATCCAACGGTTCCTTTAACTGTAATTGTACTGCTGTTATTTGTACGGGAGTGTGAATCGAACCTTGCTAACCCGAAGTCACCAACATGAGCAACCATATCAACATCTAAGAGAATGTTGCTTGGTTTCAAATCACAATGAATTATTGGAACTTCACAATCATTGTGCAGATAATCCACTGCACATGCAACATCAACGGCAATGGTGAGTCTCTGGGAAAGGCTTAAGCCACTTTGTTGTTGCTTTGAATGAATCCATTGATGGAGATTTCCATTAGGCATGAACTCATAAACCAATGCCTTAAAATCATTCCCTTGAAAATCAATACTAGAACAAACAGTATGAATTTTCAGCAGGTTTCTATGGCGGGTATTTCTCAATGCTTCGCACTCAACCATGAAACTCTTGGCAGCTCCCCGCTGTTGAAATCGGAAAACTTTAACCCCCACAACCATGTTGCTCTCTGCGTCAAGGATACCTTTATAGACATACCCAAAATGACCAGTGCCCAATAAGTTCGCCTCTGAAAATCCATTGGTTGCTTTTGAAAGCATGTCATAGGATAGTTTTGAGAAGGGCTCTCCTAGGCTCAATGCCGAGCCTTGAGATGATTTGCTTATTTTTCTCCCAAAGACAAAAATGTGGTACGCTATTGTAAGTATCGACACAGTAACAACCAACGAAGCAATTGCAGTTATGAGAATCACAGCGACAGATACTCTATGCTTCTTTCCATTTTTTGGAAACTTTGGGGGACATCTTGGTAAATGTAGTTGAGGAATCCCTCCGCAAAGTTTCATGTTCCCACTAATGTTAAAAGCACTTTGATTTGCAAAAATACCTCTTGTTGGGACCTCACCAACAAAGTTATTGTAAGACAAATTCAGTGCGATTAGTGGAAATTTGATTAAGTAATCGGGAATCGGGCCAGAAAAATTGTTATATGACAAATCTATATCGATCAAACTAGTTAAAGATTTATAAGATTGAGGAATAGATCCGGTGAAAAAGTTTCCTCCTAATTCAAGTATATTAAGAGCAATGCATTTACTAAGGCTACTTGGTAGCGCTCCAATGAAGGCATTTGATGATAAGACCAACTCATTCAAATTTTGCAATTGCCCAATTTCTGTGGGGATGATTCCACTAAGATAATTTTTTTCCAAATGTAACTCAACAATCATAGAAGAAGGGGCGAATAAAAGAGGTGATATAGGTCCAGAGAGGTTGTTATGGTTAAGGTACAAATGAAGCAAATTTTTACATTGTCCTAGACTCGAGGGTATTGTTCCGTGAAAGCTATTTATAGTAAAACTTAGCTCGCATAAATATGATAAATTTCCAATGGAGTTGGGAATTCTTCCAGACAGATTATTGACGGCTAAGTCTAAAATTTCTAATTTTGCTAGCTTTCCAATTTGAGGTGAAAGTTGTCCTGTTAAATGATTTCCCCTTAGAACTAATCCTTTTAAGTTAAGCAGGTTGAATAACCCTGTTGGAAGGCTTCCAACAATTTTATTATTTAGAAGATCTAACACATGCATTTTAGTGGAATAGTTACCCAGAAAATCAGGAAGGGAGCCACCAAAGTTATTATTACTAAGTTCAACAATTTCTAAATTACTACAGTTAAGAAAAGTTTGTATAAAGTTTAGATCGCCATCTCCTGTCGTCCCAAGATTATTTGATTGAGCTCCAAAAAATTTTAAGTTTGGGATATTTATGGCGCTAAACTTTAACTTTCCAGTGAAGTTATTATTACCGAGACTTAGTTTCTGAAGGAGAGTAAGATTTGAGAGAGAAGCAGGGAGATTTCCTTGTAAAAAATTACCGTCAACAAAGAATTGAATGAGTTGAGGAAGACGAATGCCTATGTCTAAAGGAAGAGTTCCTTGGAGTTGATTTTCGCTCAATCCAATTCGTTGAAGATGAGAAAGATTGTAAAATGAATTAGGAATATTACCCGAAAGCTTATTTCTCGAAAAATCAATTAAAGTTAACCTTGGTAGTATTTCTCCAATGTTTTGCGGAATGCTTTCTTGAAATAAATTGTTACCAACCTCTAAAGACTGCAGGGAAGACATATTCTTGACAATTACGTTAAGAAGGTTGCCTGTAAGTTGGTTTCCAAAAAATGATAGAAATTCTAAGTTAACTAAGAGGGAAAGTTGAGAAGGAATGGTTCCACTAAAATGGTTATGTGCTAGACTAAGTACCTTGAGGTTCAAGCAATGAGATATATTGGCTGAGACCGGACCATTAAAGCTGTTATATTCTAAATTTAGGTGTTGTAGCTTAGATAAACGACCGAGTGTAGGAGGTAAGTTTCCTTGAAAGGAATTGTTGTTTAGAGCAATGTAGTGAAGGAAACTTAAATTGCCCACATAAGGTGATAAAGTTCCCCCTAACCTTTTGGATTTCAGGAGTATTCTCACGACACGTTGTGGATGTTTCGTTCCACAAATGACACCTTCCCAGTCACAATAATGAAGGGAGTCATTCCAAGAATTCAAAACTTGACTAGGATCATAATTTATCTCAGACTTAATTGCTAATAAGGCCTTGTGTTCCACACTATTAGGCAACACTAAGTATACTAAGCCTATCAAATGTATAACAAGGTTGAATAAAACGGTGAGTTTTATTTTCATGCTTCTCATTTGAATAAATGTATTGAAAATGTATTGAATGTTCTTTTTAGTGGTTGATACTTGATAATAGATTATGATTGAATACTGCAATTAGGAAGAATATATATAGAGAATTTTTGTAGTCTAAAAAATTGAAAATTCAATGTTGTACTAAGAGGTGTAATCACGGATAATATTTTGTGGTTCCTTTTATTTAATATTTTCACACTTTTAATCAGTTTGCGTCAATTCTATTTTTAAACTTAATCACTTTCTTTTAATCTCAATTATACATTACTCCCTCCGTTCCTTAAAAAAGTTCCCACTTTTCATTTTGGGGTGTTTCAATTGTTGTTCCCATAAGGAATCTTTCTATTTATATCACAAACTTTGAACAAAATTAACCTCACTCATCCTCATTTTAATATTTTAATAATGATTATGGGCCCACATATCTTCCACTAACTCCATTTTAATATTTTTATATTCCTTATGGTCCCCACATGTTTCCCACTAACTTCAAAAAAATATTTTTTAATTAGTTGTGTTCCCTATATTTTTTCCACTAACTTTCCTTAAATACAAATTGTTTCTAAAAGGCCAACCTTTTGGCCATCTGCAAATAAAGAGTCAACGTTTCATTTATTCAATAAAAAGACAACATTTATCTCATTTTTGCAAATAAAGGGATAGCAGGTAAGTTTTCGTCCATCAAATTTATTATTCAATAAAATAATATCTCTATTATCTAAAAGATTCCCACTTTTCTTAATTCGTTCCCGTGAACATTTCCTATGGGAACATCAACAGGGAACGGATGGAGTATAATAATTGTTTTAAGTTCATCCACACAATTTAATGTTTTTTTTATTTGTTATCAAATATTCATATTTTCATTATTATCACTCTCCTTTCTCTTTACTACTAATTCAAATAGACTGATGAATAACAAATAATTGCATAACTCTATTTTAATTTCATCCATACAAATTAATTTATATTTTAATATATGAGCAAATATAATGAAACATGGAGACCAAAGAACCAAGAGCCCCTTCATATACTACTAAAGTCTACATAGAATGTAGGTCACCGGTCAACCTTCTAGTCCTCGGACAGTCGCACTCGTCCTAGTGTAAGATATCCATTTCTATAATGTTACATTATACTTCCTCTTGTCTTGTTTTTATTAATTGCTACAGATAGTGACATCTTGTGAAAAGAAATGTCATTATCTGTAGCAACTATTAAAAACCAGAGGAAGTATAATTCAAAATCTCTCATATGTGAAGAAAAGAATAATTCATTTGGTAAACTTGAACAGTCCATTAGGTTAGTGATATTAAATGGTAGTAATAAGAATGATTTATAGTATGAAATTTCATCAAAAATTCATGTCATTCCCATGGTAATGAAGTTTTGATTATAAAAAAGTTTTTTTGTTTACAAATTTGCATTACCGTACCACCAAATATCAGCTCTCGTAATGGTAATGTATTGGAATGAATTTTATGAAGAAAATGAGATAATTGAAAGTTGTCCAGCATGATATTAATTAAGGTAGCCAAGACATATTTCAACCAAAAATACACTAGTTTTCATTACCATTAACGCGGTTTATTACTGCTTACTAAACGGGCCGGAAGGGATAGAAGGAGTTTTTAAAACTCTCTTTTATTCGGGTTAATTAACATATTTCTTTTATACTATCTATTATGATAGGTAGCCACTAAGATGGTAAGTGATATGTTTTTTTCGACTAGTTTAAATGATACATTCTTTTTTTTTTGGAAATTTAAATGATACATTCTAACGAGTTGTAATTTCACCTAAATCAAATAAATATAAAAAAATAGAAAAGAAAACATGTCGAACAAAACTGTCTTGACTCATTTTTTAGTATCTTATTTTTTTCGATCTACGTAATTAAATGAGACACTATTTACTTTTTGTATTTTGAGTTTATATTAAATCGGTGGAGTATTAATATTAATTTTTGTTGATTGCTAATTTTTTAAAAAAAATAAATTAAACATAACCCGATGCATTAAACAACATGAAGTATACAGTTTGTATATTGAATTAGTCATGCAATTTACTTCCACACTATTTCAACTTATCGTAATTAATACTTTTTCCGAACCAATTTAGTTGTCATATTTTCTTATTTGGTAAATTCATATCAATTGTTGCATTTCCTTTTATATTAATCTTTCTTTTACCTAAATACCCCATGTTCACACAAGTAAAGACCAAAATACCCTCACTTTTACTACTTACAATATCTCAACTACCAACTTTATAATTAATTTAATCAATTAAAATACCCCAACTACTACCTTTTTAATGAACCTCACACCACCCTTAATAATCGCGTCCAAGCAAATAGGACAATTAATTTTATGAGGTAAGATATTCGTTTCTATATAATTTTATGAAGTATTTTTTTATCATCACTTTAATTTTATATATACATATGATTTTAAAACTCTTTTTTTTTCGGGTTAAGTATCTTTTTTATACGCTGTATTCAAGTTGGATAAGTGGTGGGCAACCACTGACACACTAAGTGATAGATTTTTTCCACTAACTTTAAACGTAAATTCTCGCAGAGTTGTAATCTGACTTGTATTAAAAAAATATAAAAAATAGAAAAGAAAACTAGGTCGAAAATGACTATTTTGACTCGTTTTTCTGTATTTTATTTTTTTAGTTACATTATCATTTTGAGACACTAGTTACTTTTCGTACTTTAAATTTATATTTCTTCGTTAAAGTATTAAAAAAAACAAATTGGTCATATTTATAAGAAATTGGTTTATAAAAACTAAAAAAAATATATTTTATTGAAAATTTTAAATATAAAAAATATAGAAATATTTATTAATATTTATTAATATTAATAGAAATACTTTTCCAATTCAACTATTTAACTCTTGTAAAAAATCCAAAACATCACCATTCACGGACCCAAGAGACGACGGATGATGTTAAACCGCTGAACTACAAGTCTCCCATGTGCTTATTCTATGGTTATCTAAGTTATGCGT